>JASGAU010349175.1:0-15441 GCA_030220045.1 Australoheros facetus | reverse complement strand
ATGGGCAATTTAGATTAGCCAATTAACCTAACCCCAGTGATTGCATGTCTTTGGAATGTGGGAGGAAACCGGAGTACCCGGAGGAAACCCACGCAAGCACAGGGAGAACATGCAAACTCCACACAGAGAGGGAGAGGCCAAGGTGGAATCGAACCCAGGCCTTCCAGATGGTATTCTAACTATGAGGCAGCAGTGCTAACCACTGTGCCACCGTGCTGCCCAGTGCCACTGTGCTGCAAATGACCAACAAATGCTTGGGCCTGTAAAAAGGTTTTGTTCTTTGGTTTCAATGTATTATGGAGTATTTTATTGTATAATAATTGTAAAAAAAAATAAAGGTTACTACTTCACGGATTTCGCCTATCACGGGTTCTTTTTGGAACGTAACCCCCGCGAAAAACGAGGGTTCACTGTATAGACCAATCTCGAACCTAATCTTGAACCTTCCTTTTATTTCAAAAATTCTTGAAAGAGTAGTTGTAAAATAGCTGAATGATCTTGTGCAGAGGAATGGTATATTTGAAGACTTTCAGTCAGGATTTAGAGTGCATCATAACACAGAAACAGCACCAGTGAAAGTTACTAATGACCTTCTTATGGCCTCTGACAGTGGACCCATTTCTATGCTTGTCCTGTTAGACCTTAGTGGAGCATTTGATACGCTGACCACAATATTTTACTACAGAGGTTATAACACGCCGTAGGTATTAAAGGAATTATGCTACAGTGGTTTGAATCTAATAGACATTATGGTACCATATAGTCCCAATAGAGCACTTGGCTCTCAGACTGCAGACTTATTTGTAAATTCTGAGAGCCTTCAGCTTTCAGACCCCTTTTCTGTGAAACCAGCTCCTAGTTTGGATTCAGGAGACAGACACCCTCTCTACTTTTAAAATTAGGCTTAAAAACTTTTCATTTTTAAAAAGCTTATACTGTAGTTAGAGCTGGGACAATTGACCCTAAAGATTACATACATGATACAAGTGTCTTTTTGCTACAGGGTTTACTCTGTGCACCATTCCTTGACCAGTATGACTATGAAATTATATTGAATTGCACTGAATGAAGCATGAAGTACAGGATAGAGCAGCTACATCAGAGGTCCAAAGCAGCTGATTTTTCTCATCACTGTGGGACTGACTGTGTGTGAGTGAGCCTCATTAATGTCCTTATATTCTACCTCTCAGATAAGACCCTGTTCTCAGTGAGCTGAATAAATTGTACTTCTTTACACACAGAGTGAATGAGAAGCTGAGCTGTGAATGAAGCACTGAGTTATTGTTTCGTTCCTTTTGGCTGGAAGGTGAGGTTGAAAGGGTCAGGAGGAGATGGTATTTTCTCTGTAGACATTAGGGAAGAATAATGAGACATCTTTGTGCGTTGAACCTTCCAGCCTGCTGCTCGGTGGGGGTGCCTAAAGAAAAGGAACACGATTACATTTTTAGGTTATTACTGAAATAGCATTGCATTCTTTAAGCACAGCTGTACATTTGGGGTTAATGTGAAAATGTAGAACAATGACTCATTTAACCTTTATTATACATGTTCCACACAGCATTTTAAAATCAATTCTTTACTCTGTGTTATGTAACAGCTGCCACAAAAATAAAAATATAGCACGTTTACGTATTAACAAATGTTTAAAGCCATTGTTTTCTCAAGTGACTTTTTTGTTTGAGCAGCAGATGAGTAATCCTTCTGGAAAATTATTTTCTCACTGACTTAAGCCCTTAAGCTTGACATGGTTTATACCTTTTTCTACTCACTGTTCATTTGGTGCTTGATAGAAGCTATATCATGTTAAAATTAGGACAATTATTAGGTGATTTACTTTTTTTCTGCTGAACCTGGTCAGAAAAGAACTAAAAACTAGTTTTACTAAATTAAGTCCATTCGAGAAAGGCACAAGTTGTCAGCAGTCACAACATGAAATGAAAATACAAGCACTGGTTTGTATATTATATGTTGTACTTATGATTTAGCCAGGAGATTTATATATCCACCATGCTTGAAGGTAACCGGTCCCCTGGTATTGTGTGAGAAAATGAGTTGCACCAACCCAAGCAGTTTCTATAACTCTACATATAGGGTGTGTACATGTCCCTGCCTCTGCTAAATTATTTATCCCAACCAATAAAATGTGTCATGATTAAAAAAAAAAAAATCTAGACTACATTATCTACCCCCTCCGACTTTTAGCGCTGCATCATGAAATTGTCTAGAACGCAAATGCAAATACAACAGTCCAGGTTTGACTCCTATCTACTGTATTGGTGTATTTGTTTATTATTCTATAAAAACTGACAACATTTTGTGCAGTTGCATTTTCATATTAAATGTTGAAGTTGAATGGCGCTGCTGTCCAAATGGGGATATAAATAAATAAAAAAACATCCTCTTACTTTTTTCACAAATCCCACCCTGTCTACCATGAAACATGTTCATAAGTTCTTTTTTTATAAGTAGATCATAATGAAGCTTTAGCCTTCTTGAACCTCTGCTGTGCCGTGTTGCTACAGTTTACTTGTTTCTAAGTTAACCTGTTTTCCTCCTCTGCCAAATTCTGCCCCCTCCCCTCAGCTTGTTTCAACCTCCTCTGAGGGAGAGACAAGCTGAGTGTTAACAGATCATAACTGCCACTGATCCAAAGCTCTGTGCCATCTCTTTGTGCTTAAGGCTTTAAACTAGCTGGAGTCTACTTTAAAGACCAGTAAGAAATGACACACAGTACTTTTTGTCTCTACTGCACTTAAAGTCACTTAAAGAAGTGTCAAATATGAGTAAGATTGTAAGTGGAATAAGTGCAATAAGGCTACTCACCCCAGATAAATTGTTTGATTTACAGTAAGTGCAGCAATGCAAAGGTGAATATAAATTAGAGGGTCAGGTGATAAGAGGTGATACTACTCACACACCACCTCTGGTCTCTTGGCTCTTAAAGAGCTGTCACAGCACTTCTCCAGGAATGAGCATACACATTATTTGTGCTTTTAGAGGGGGGGCATTAAGAAGTGATCTTGGGTGCTCCCTCAGGAAATAATTTTGTATCAGACACTTTTTCTGTTCAATTTGCACAAATGAATCAACACAATATAAAGTAGGGAGGCTCTCCAGCATTCTGTATCACTTTCAGATTCACTTTTCACATTTAACACTGTGTTCTCCTGGTGCCAGTCTCAACCCCAGATGAATGGGCAGGGTTGGATCAGGAAGGGCGTCCGGGTAAAATCTTTACCAAATCAAACACGTGGATCATCAAGAATGGGATTTCCATTCTGAAGTCGGGGCCCAGTTTAACAACAACTGCAACAACAACAGTTCTGTGGCCAACAACGTGCCAGTGGAAACTGTGCTACTATTGGATGAAGACAAAAGAGGAGCAGAGGGAAGTCATGTTTGCAGATACCAAGAGAGAAGGAAAAGCAGGAGTATTGACTTAAAACTCCCAGCATGTAGAGAGGAAGAAAAATTGAGTAGCAGTAATCTTGAAGGAAGTGTGAGTGAATACTGTTGTGGAGGGGACGAAGGTGTCAGACAGGATCTTGAGTTTGAAGCCGGAAATCAATTCGGTGATGCTGAATGTTGTGAGTGCACTAAAAAAAAAAAAAAGGAAACTGGGGTGCCATAGAAATCCAAATAATTATAAATTAAATAAAGAAATTTATCATCACATAAAAATGTAAGTAAATATACTGTTTTAGCATTAAATTTACATCAAATATTGTGTATATTTAGAGATGCTTTGTATTAAATGAAAAAGTATTGGCATGTGTAAAAACAGTGAAAAAATTATCTAACAATATTGCCAAATGCTGCTGTAATATAATTAATTGGGCATCAAATTGCAGAAAGGTACTGTTATTCTTGGGTTTTATTATGTAATTTTATGAGAAAAATCTTGCACTTTCATTCCATAATTAACATAATAAAAATGATATACCATCCAATAAAAAATTCTAAATATTGTTAAACTAGTAACTGTGTTTATAATTATAACAATCTACTGTTCATTGATTCAACTGTAAAGGTTTTTTTTAACATGTATTCCAACATAAAATTAATGTATTTACCTTTTAAAAAATATAAAGAAAATACTATTCTAATTACAATACACTGTTAATTGCAGATCTTATCAAGTATACTGATTAAGAGTTTCACTTAATATTAGCTTGACTACTAATGTCATAATACTGGTGTATTACAGTATTACATTTCATTTTACTATATTTGTCCTTAAAACATTTTGACATAAAAAAATCTACTTCTCCTGTAAGACCATTTTATGACATTATGACTTTATAACGCCAAATCACAACAAACAGTCACCTCAAGGTACTTTATATTGTAGGTAAAGACCCTACAATAATACAGAGAAAACCCAACAGTCATAACAACCCACTACTGAATGAGTAAGTATTTGGCGACAGTGGGAAGGAAAAACTCCCTTTTAATAGGAAGAAACCTCCAGCAGAACCAGGCTCAGGGAGGGGCAGTCGTCTGCCGTGACCGGCTGGGATGAGGGGAGAGAAAAGAAATGCTGTGGAAGAGAGACAGAGATTAATAATAATTAATGATTAAATACAGAGTGAAGTATAAACAGAGTAAATAAGGTGAATTAAAAAGTGCATTATGGGAACCCCCCAGAAGCCTAGTCCTATTGCAGCATAACTAAGAGATGGTTCAGGGTCACCTGATCCAGCCCTCAGTTGAATGCCATGAATTAGACAATGACTGAGAATAAATTTTGTTTTACACTGATAATTCTTAAACAGTTCAAACACACTTCCTGTGCCCCAACATTTAATTCTATTAACAAATAGACCACAACAGAAAACCTCTAACAATTTGTTCCAAAATAAAAGTCCTCTGTTCCAAATGGCTTTTAAAGAGACATACAAACAAAACAGATAAAAAATTAGAACACACATACACACACGCACACACAAACACACACACGCACACGTCATTCCTGCATCAGAGGAATGTGTATGTCCAAAGAGTTTAGGTTAAGTGGTAATTCTAAAATTCTAAAATTGTATTAATAAGTAAAAATGACTGATCTATGTATTGATTGTGAATTTTATTGTGCATAAGCTTTTTACGTTTGCATATGCATTTGTGATCTGTCATGAAGTGTGGAATGAGAGCAATATAAATGCAGCTTAAACTGAAAGCTAACCTAGAATTAGGGTGCATGCCAATGTCCAAAGAGGGAAGAATAAACAACAGCCAAACTTCTTCAGAGACAACAAAGGAAATAGGCCATAAATACACACAAGGGAATTAGGGGAAGTGGACAGAGCTGGAGAATAAAACACAGCTAAAACTATTCAAGTCAATTATACAAAGGAAGCAAAACTAAATGCAAAACACAGGAGACAAATGACCAAATATCAAAATAAAACAGGAAGTGACAAACAATTTGAAACCGGGAGACACAGAGACAAGAACTTTACAGAATGAATAACACAGAAGGAACACAGAGGAAACCCTTTAAACTCTATAATCTGGAGTGTACTGCTTTGGATCATACTGCTACTACATTACCATCGTACTTTTCATATTGCTCTTTAAAGGTCCCTGCAAAGCCTCACATTGTGGCACAGAAGATGAAAGCTGACAAGAAATTTTAAGGCAGTGTAACTTTTTAAGTGAGACTTGCAGCCTGGTAATGTGCCTCATTTTTAATTAATTTGCTGAGAGGAAGAAAAGCAAGTCTGTGCGAGTGCATGGGGCTGCTTGAAGAGATTCTCTCTAAATCCAAAGAAGTATGTGTACTGAATGCTAACCATTGTGTACAGGTAGCTTAAATAATAAATCACTAACATCACCTTTGCTAGCAAGCCCACTCTCCTCTTTACATCATGAGTGGGACGAGTTGGTTTAGTAATTTAATAGTTAGCTGACACCTCTGTGAATAATATGCGATATGACTAGTCAGAGATTTAGTGCCAAACTGGAGTAAAGACAGTGTGTTACAATAGTAAGCTACTGCTACTGAGCTTTAGTTTGGTATACATGCATTACATATGTAATGCATAGCACTGTGCCTGCCAGTGACTGTGAATGGTCCTTTTTACTCCTTCAAAATTAGCTACTGTTGATTGGTCCCCCCATCCATGGTGTTTATCCGAAAGTAACCACTGGTTAAATGGTCATTTTTCCTCCCCTGAAATATGGAGCCAAAACACGAAAAAGGACAAGGGAAAACACAGACAATGTATAACACAAGGCAACAAGAGGAGAGTGGAAACACCCGGGATACACTGGCAGAACAGAAGACTAGCCAAATAAATCAAGAAAAAAAAATACCCACAATAGAGTCCCAAAATAAGGCAGATCAGGGGGGTCACCCAGGTCAAGGAACCAGATGCAGAAAATGAGGCCCACTGTGGAGGTAAGGCTGATCTGGGGACCGGTCACGGGGCCAACAAGCAAAGACAAAGCAGTGTGGATGAGGCAGATCTGGAGGCTGGCCACAGGACCAGCAGCAGAGGAGCTCTCGAGGTTGGCTGCGTGGCAGGCAGCGAAGGATCTTTGGTGCCTTGGCAGATGGCTGCCAGGACACCTCTGGTGGCTTGACCAGCGACTGACAATGGTGAAGGCTATAGAATATCTCTGGTGGTCGGCGGTGACAACACTCAGGCGACATGGCAGGAGGTAAATGGCGACGGAGGAGATGACGGAACCCTTCTAATAGCTTGGTTGGACTCACAAGCTGGCGCTGTGGTGAAGCAGAAACCAGAGGCTCGGACTGAGCGGGACTCTCTGGGGGCTCAGAATGACTACACATAGATGGATCATAATGCTGCAGCTCGGGCGCTGAAGACTAAGGCCAGGACAAAGAGTCTGAAGCTGATGCGGGTGCTGCTGAAGACTTTGAAGCAGATGCAGCTACCGGTGCTGCTGCAGCTGCTCTTCCTGACTGGGTTGAGTGTGAAGGCTATGGTGGAGCAGGCAAGGTGCAGATGCTGATGCAGATGATGACGGCTGGTGAGATGTAGGTTTTGACCAGACTGTTTAACACAATCCTGGAGAGTGAGAGAATGCCTGAAGTATGGAGTGCACCGCTACCAGTTTTCAAGAACAAGGGCGAGGGCACAGAGCTGTGGTAAAGAATAAAGCTGATCAGCTATACCATAATGATGTGGGAAAGGCAGGAGGAGAAGAGAAGTAGTGAAGGAGAGTTGGTGTGACAGAGGAGAATGTTAGGGATAGGGTGAGATGGATGGAGTTAATCAGTTGCAGGGAGCAGCTGAAAGAAGACAACGAAGAAGAAGCTGGTCTGGAGCATTAAAGTATGTTTTAACACAATACCGCAATCTTCAAGTGGACATCCCAGCAAATTCACCCCAAGGTCAGACTGTGCAATCTTCAGAGAAATACACTGCTCAAAAAAATTAAAGGAGCACTTTGAACTCAGATTTCAGTGGAAGAAGAGAATCATGTTGAATATCTACAGGGCTCTAGCTAGTGGTTGATCGCCCACCGCTGTGCCGGGCTGAGAATTTCAGCTGTCGGAAAGGATTGCTAGAATGACAATTTGCTAGTGGGTACAGCCATTAGCATTAGCAAGCGGTCGTCTATTTGGTATCAAACCCCCACCTTGTTATTCCACAGGGGTGCTTATCCAATTCAGGATGGCAGGGGACTGGAGCCAATCCTAGCTGACAGATCACTGGTCAATCTAAGGGCTAACACAGAGACATTCACACTTATGGCCAGTTTGGAATCACCATTTAACCTGACAGGCACATCTATGTACTTTGAAAGAACCTGGAATACCTGGGGAGAACCCACACAGGCACAGGGACAGCATGCAAACTTCACACAGAAAGGCCCCAGCTGGCCAGCAGGTTCAAACTGAGGACCTTCTTCCTGCAAGACCACAGCACTAACCATTGACCCACTGTGCCACTCCATAATATTCAAAACAATGAAAACATGTCATTCTATCTTTAATAGTTTGCTTTAGTAGGTGAGGTAATTTATAGCATATTAAAGCCCATGGTTAATCAGAAACTAGCATCAATACTGAACAGGAGAAAGATCTAACAATGTCCTCCTTCTGTCTCCTCCAGTGTTACCAAGCTGCCTACAGTGCAGTCACAAATGGAGAAGAGGAGGAGATGCCATGCAGCTGCTGACTGAGATTATAATAGTGCGTGTGTTTCTGTTGCTTGTGTTGCCAGGAGAGTAGTTTTGCACTAAAGAGTCATTACAGGGGGAACTTCCCCCCTCTCATACCTACACCTGTGTCCTCAGGAAATCATATTGGTATCTGATGAGTCACATTCCATCACACGAGCTCAAATTTGCAGCCAGAGGTAAATGGAACCAGTTAACAATAAATTACTACAAAAATGATGGAATTGAATGAAAACAGCTTTGAAATGCAGTTTGTGTCATTTAATCAGTGTGATGCAATTTCAATCAGAATGTTGCTGTGTTTCACACCATGTATGTAGTGTGGAGTACAACAGCTTTTCCCTGAATTTTGAGAATAAAATTGATTTAGGAGCTTTATAGTTACTATATCTGATGTATGTAGGGGCATGTAGTCATTTTAGGACATTTTTATGTAGATAAATGAAGGGAAACCATAGCTAGTCATGCAATGTCACTGCCCTCTAGCACAGTACTCCACAAATCAGAAGCTACAGGTTTATTAAGCTGCATGTTCTCCTGCTTTAAGAGGCCTGTAGGGATTTGATGAACCACGAGAAAGCTTTTCATACAGTAGCAGATATTATATGAATCACTTATATTCATAGAGCGATAAATGCAGATTGATTTAGTGACATTCTGGCTTTGACATCAAGTGTCATTTTTGATAATGATTTAAATGTCTTGACTGGCAGTGCAAGGTTTGTGTCATAAGCCTTCAAACTCTGTTACTCTGGGGAGGGCTTGTGAGCAATAGGTATTGTCTGGGAGAGGCAGGCAGAAACAAAAAAAACAGCTTTTAATCAGCTCAGCAGTAAAGGATTGAGCACTATGTGATATGGTTAACTGCCAGCATCTACGGGAGGATTCAAACTTAGTGACAAATGAAGGTGGGGTTTTAGCAAAACTGCTGGTTATACTAGTACTTTACATTTGGTCAAGTCAACATAATCAAGTGGCCTAAAAATACAATTTAAAATGAGTTCCTTCTTCTTTTAAAGACCTTCAGAAAGCCCAGAGAGCTAATGTTCAAGGCCACTTCAAAAACTTAGAAGAAAGTCTGGCTTCTTGGAAGCAAAATATAAAGAAATTGGGAGGCGGCTTAAGACTTGCACAGTATTGCATTTATTAAGGGTAAATACAAAGTGCATTAGAGGCTGCTGAGTCATTTTGCAGGTATTTTATCATAAATTAAACTGTTTGATAAGTTAGAATTTTAACCAGACTGTATATAAAAGCCATATAGCCATAGCACCAACTGGTTTTAACCACATTTTGAAGCCTTGGTGTCAGTGTTTTAGATGCAGCCATGTTGGTTTTTTGAGGCACATGTGACTAGCCCAAACCATCTTTTATACCAAGCTGCTTTTATTATGCTTGTAAGCTGGACTGATTGGCTTGAGCCAGCATCAAGTGGCCATTAGAGAGAATCAGGTTTTCCATGTTAGTTTCATATTTCAGACGTGGATGTTCCAGCTTGACTCATTGGTGGGGAAAATATCACACAAAGACTATTAATGATTGTATTAACTATTACTAAACTTCATCCATTAGTTATCAGAATGTGTCAGTCAACAAAAATCAAAACAGACAGCATTGTTCGTGCATCCCTAGATCCACAGACTGATTAATGTATATTAATAATTTTTTGTTTATAAAATAATCATAACGTGAGATATTGCAGACATAAATGCCATACAAGGGAGAACAGCCAAATCATATTAAGAAAATCATCAATAATCAAGCAATTACAGTACAAATTGAAGAAAATAAAGCACACTGACATAAAAAAAAACCACATAAAAAGATTCTCATTAAACTGTTCCTCAGAAGGAACATAAAAGCACACACAGAGCTGATTAATCTGAGAGTTTTGAGTTCCGCAAACTATTGGACAGCCTTCAGGCCTTTTGTAAGGATAAGCCTCTTAAGATGTACCTTCTAATTTTCAAGAGGTTTCCACATCTAGTAGATGTGGAGTCGAGCAGGAGTTCAGTGAATCCACATTCGTTTAAGAGCAATTCACAGGCACTACTTCCTTCCTCCAAAGAGCTCACACACCACAAAGTTCTCATTTCACAAATCCTTCCTACCTCCGGCTCAGACAGGCACTCTTACCTTTACATCACAATCATACTGATTGCATCGCAACATTTTAGTTTTGAAGGTATGAAATTAATTTGCCTTTGAATGTTTTAGACATAAACACTACTCATCACAAATCACAGATATTTTAAAATTAAATATCACAGATAATTGACTCAGCCCTGACCTAGAAACAGCTGAAACAGATTTTCTGCACTGTTTGCACAAAGTGCCATCCATGACAAAATATTTGACTTTGCAAAAGAAAATTGAAAAGTGTGAAAATTGTATTTTGGAGCTTTGCATTTTGTTCCATTCACATCTTTATGGACCTTTCTTACTGGTGCATGTTGGAACAGGAAGGGGCCATACCCAAACTGTTCCCACAAAGTTGGGAGCATGAAATTGTCCAAAATGCCTTGTTATGCTCAAGCATTCCATTCATCACTGTCATCTGTGATATTTATGTATTTATTTATTTACACAAAGCATGGTCCATAAAGACGTGGATGGGCATGTTTGGTGAGGAAGAACTTGACTGTCCTGATCAAAAATTCACATAAACACACTCCTAAACCTCGTAGAAAGCCTTCCCAGAAAAGTTGAAGCTGTTATAGCTGCAAAGGGTGGGCAGACATCATACTGCATTAAACCCTCTGGATTAAGAATGGGATGTCACTGAAGGTTATATGTGTGTGAAGGCAGATGAGTGAATACTTGTGGCAATATACTTCTTCCTGTGTAGGCAGCAGGCTGAACAGCCTACATGTGACAACTAAATCTGCATCTGCAGAATCCCACCCAATCAGACCACAATTGGGGACTCAGGATGGGATTAAAACTAATCTAACTGTAGCCCAAAATAACCCACTCCGAGACTACTTCTAATCTTATTTCACAAGTCTGAACAGGCTGCACAGGCTTTCAAATGTGTTGGCTTTAACTGTCGTTGAGCTCTTCCTCATAGATGTTTTTCCTAATATACATTTTCTATTCTTTACAATATTTCAGAAATGAGAAAGAACGACAGAGAGAAAAGGGAGAAAATTCAAACCTGCAACACACACAAAAAAATTTATCCTTGGCTCCAACTGACTTGAATTTAAACAAACAAACAAAAACTACAAGGCCAACATATTATTCAGTCAGCTGTAGTCCCTCTAACAGATATACTGGACATCGTTTCTGAAATTATGACTTTTTCTAAGATCTGAAGGCTTATGGAGGGCTTTGATATCAGTTGTGGTCAATGATAGCCATTGTTGCTCAAGAGTTGGCTCACCTACTGCACTCTCAAGCTCCTCTACTTGCTTTGCATTAGAGAACAGATAAAAAAGTATTTCTCAAGAAACACAGTTTTGCTGTGGGTACAGTTACAGCTTAGAAGACTTCATGTTGGAAGATCTTGTTAGTGTAACAAAACATTGCATATTACCATGCAATATGTTGCTCAGTTTAGTATGTTGTACTTAATTATGATACCTACCCAGTGACCATGTGAGTTTTAACACATAAAAACATATTTTTTAAATCCCACCTTTTCAGAGCAGAGTTTGCAGCATGGTTTGACAGACAAGCAAAAACGAACTACTGAAAATGATGAGATGTGATTGAAAGCATAATAGAAAATTAATTAACCGTTTGAGATCTAGGTCATCATTGGTGATAGACCTATCCTAAACATATACAACATTTACAGACGTTATATTGCCATTATACCCTGCTCAAAAGAATAAAAGCTATGCTTTGAAAACACATCAGATCTCATTGGGGAAAACACATCCTGCTGGCAAAGCAAATGTGTCTGACTCAACACAGCCTGCAGACTATAAGTTTGCTTGCTTAAGCTGGACAGGACAGGTTAAAAAATGAAATAAAAAATCATGATGGATATCTATAATGATATGGACTGGGGTAATGTGTTAGGAATGCCATATAGTTTGATGGAAATAAAAAATGATCAACCTACAGAGGGCTAAATTTAATCTCATTGTATCGGCTCAAGATGGTACTCAGTAGTTTATATTGCCCCCCCAGGTGCCTGTATGCATGCCCGTTGGGGCATGCTCCTAATGAGCGAACAGATGGTGGTATCGCCACCCAGATTTGGACCAGGGCATCACTGAGCTCCTGGACAGTCTGAGGTGTGTTGGATGGACCAAAACATAATGTCTCAAAGGTGTTCTATTGGATTTAGATCAGAAAAGCGTGGGGGCCAGTCAATGGTATCAATTGCTTTATCCTCCAGGAACTGCCTGCATACTCTTGCCAAATGCGGCCTGGCATTCTCATCTCTGTCACATGTGCTCAGGGTGACCCTGCTCTCATCTGAAAAGCACAGGGTGCCAGTGGTAGACCTGCCAATGTGGGTATTCTATGGCAAACGCCAACTGGGCTCCACGATATTGGGCAGTGAGCACAGGGCCCACTAGAGGATGTTGGGCCCTCAGGCCAACCTCATCAAGTCAGTTTCTGATTGTTTGGTCAGAGACATTCATATCAATGGCTTGCTGGAGGTCATTTTGTAGCTCTGGCAGTGCTCATCTTGTACCTCCTTGCACAAAGGAGCAGATACCTGTCCTGCTGATAGCTATTAGCTGGACAGAGCCACAGAAGGTCCTTAACCTATAGGTTAAGGACCTTCTGTGGCTCTGTCCAGCTCTCCTAGAGTAACCTGCCTGTCTCCTGGAATCTCCTCCATGCTCTTGAGACTGTGCTGGGAGACATAGCAAACCTTCTGGCAACGGCACAAGGGAAAAATGTTAGTGGCCTCCACCATTGTTGTTTTGGTAGTTCTCATTGTTGCCCCTCTAGTGTTAATTTAATTTATACCAAAGCAGCTGAAACTGATTAATACCCCCTGTGCTATTTAACTATATTTATCTATATCACAGAAGTTTAACTGATTGAAGCTGTGACTAAAAAATGTTCCTTTAATTTTTTTAGCATTGTATATGTATATTTACAGAATCTGTAGTTCTCTGCATAGCTAAGGTGCCTACAGTTATACTGTAATACTGACATGCTGATTTGGCCTTGGCTGAAATGAGTTCCTCTGTTGAGTGGCTGGACTCAGCCTTAGAGAAAGGGTGAAGAGCTCAGATCTCACAGTAGAGTCACTGCTCTTCTGTGTCAGAAGGAGCCAGAACAAGCTAAGGTGGTTGGGGCATCTAATCAGGATCTCTCTTTACCACCGCCCTTTGGTAGTGAGTGCCTTAGGATCCCCTGGTTAAAATGTTGTTGAGGAATTGAATGTCTGGAATAAAGAGTGGGGAGGTTTCCACTTGTAAACTGATAATGAATGACATCATTCTCTCAGCAGCTAAAAGAGAGAGAAAGGGCGAGAGCAAGAGCAAGAGAGAGAGAGAGGGAGAGAGAGGGGGCAAGAGTAAGAGAGAAGAGAAATGCTGAAATGCACGAAACTCCACTGCTAGACTGATTAAATGACTCATTAACGATTTGAATCCACATTAAATATGCTTTGTTTTCCAAATTCCTGGTAAATGAGGATACTTACCAAATGCAGGTCAATGTCAGAACTTTTGAATGTTAAGCTTGATGTTAGGAGCTTATAAATTGATTTTTAAAAAAAATGTTCATCATAAGGCTTATATTAGAAATCCCCACAAAATCCTCTCTTACACACAGGAATCTTCAAAAGCAAAATCCATTATAAACAGAGTCACTTAATGTTAAAGAATTATACTTAATGTCTGAAGAATAAAATGTGTTTCTATTAAGTGTTGAAAGACGTTTTCTTTTTCAAATGATTCAATTGATTACCCAGTAAAGCTTGTGTTAAATGAATTTACAGGTAGAACAATCAATCAATTATGACAGCCTCACCTATACAGGGGTGCAGCAGAAAGGGATTTTCACATTTACTGATCTAAAACCAACTCAATGCCATGATCAGTGGAGGTGGATGAATTAAAGTAAAGAGTAATTTCATACCCCACTTCTTTAAGTTACATGCTCACATGTGACATCTGGAGACAAGGAGAGAGCAGTTTGAGACTGAGTACTTAAAATCTTAAATAAGAATCATTTCCTGCTATTAAAGAAGAATTCTCAAAAATGTTTTTTGTGATTAAAGTTCGCAGTTTGTTGAATGTGGTGAACCCACTTTTGTCTCACTCTCACTGGAAGTCTAGTCTCTGGATCTTTTGCAAAATGCCAGACCAATAAAAGTGTTAAGGTATAGGCTTACTTTGGAATTCACAACATGCTTCACAAAGCGTGGAGTGTGGCAGTCTTGGGAGATGAAGTGTAAGTGCTCTGCTCTCTCAGGTTATGCAGTAAAATTAAATGAACTTTAAATATTCTACCCATTGTAGAAAGGAATGGTTCCTGTGCTGTCTATTAGTGCCTCTGTGCTGTCTGTCAGTCCAGCTTTGTCCAGCCATTGGTAGAATTTTTCTTTATAAGCCACTTCTTCAATCCACTGGTGGTACATGCCATGCAGAGGTCTGTCCTTCCATGATGGTTCCTGTTCTTCCTCCTCTTCTTTTTCAGGTTTCTGCTGCCTGAGGTACTCACTAAGCACCAGATCCTTTGTGGCCATCTTCCTGATGTATTCATGGATCTCTGTTGTTTCATTTAGGATAGTGATTCTGACACTCACTAGTCCGCGGCCTTCTTCCTTCCGCTTAGCGTACAGTCTCAGGGTGCTTGATTTGGGGTGAATCTCTCCATGCATAGTAAGGAGCTTTCTTGTCTTGACATCAGTGGCTTTTATTTCCTCCTTTTGCAAGCTTATTATCCCAGCAGGGTATCTGACAACTGGCAGGGCGTAGGTGTTGATTGCCCGGCTCTTGTTCTTCCCAATCAGCTGACTGTTTAGGACTTGCCTTACTCTCTGCAGGTACTTGGAGGTTACAGCTTTCCTAGCAGCCTCTTCATTGTTCCAATTTGCCTGTAGAATTCCAAGGTACTTGTAGCTGTCTTCAGTGTCTGCAATGTTGCCTTCTGGTATTCCAATCCCCTCAGTTCTGACTACCTTCCCTCACTTTGTTACCATCCAACTACATTCTCCAGTCCGAAAGACATTCCAATATCATTGCTGTAGATCCATGTGGTTTGGATCAGTGAATCGATATCTCATTCAATCCTGGCAAACAGCTTGATGTCATCCATGTACGTGTGTGTGTGTGTGTGTGTGTGTGTGTGTGTGTGTGTGTGTGTGTG
>JASGAU010349172.1:0-10911 GCA_030220045.1 Australoheros facetus | reverse complement strand
GAGCGATAACTTCACTCAGATGGAGAAAGATGTAAGAAAGAGGTAGAAACGTCCTCCAAGGAGCTGCTTTTACTTTCTTACTTTGAGTAGATTTCAGAGCGTACTTTTTTACTTTTACTTGAGTACAGAAGTTGAACCAGTACTTCAGCTTTTACCAGAGTAGTTTTTAACACAAGTACTTGTACTTCTACTTAAGTACAGAATGTCAGTACTTTGGCCACCACTGCTGAAAACTGATCTAATAAATCAAAGTCATATGGGGCATTCTGTGACAATATCTCACAAATAGCTGTGTCAAATTTTATGGTAATCAAACTATAGCTAAAAAACAGACCAACAGATACTAACACACACACTGTTTGCTGTAACTTTGTTACTTCAACTTGAACATTTCTAGCTTGTACGACAATTATACAAAAAATTTAGTACAGAGTGCTGATACAGCAAATAAATAATGTAAAAATAAATGCTTGTTCACATTTATTTTAAGAGATGTATGCAGATGCAAATTTCAGATGCAAATTTCCCCTTTCCTCAGTTTTATTTCCTTTGTCAACTTCCTTCTCATTCCTGGATTTTATTGTCGATAGTCTCCATTAATAATTATCCACTGTTAAGAATATAATTTAGTGAAGATGTCAATATGAACATAAATAACATATTTATTTGAACTGATCATCCCGTGATAAAGACTTTACAGATTTATGTGTGTTTAGTAATACCATAGAGAAATTGTTTGATCTTAAGTGTCTTTAACCTTAGAACATTGTCACTCTTACTTTCACCTGGGTGAAAATCCCCAACTGTTAATGTTCTAGGATTAAAAAAAGAAAACATATATTAAAGGAAACTCCTGTTTATCGAGTGAATTACCTGAAGAAGAAGGAAGCTGAATAGATGTCGACTGACTGTAATCAGGGTCCATTCCAAATGTACTGTGATCTAAAATGTAGATGGAATAGAGGAAGTATCAACAGAAGGGTTTCTTGGCAACATGCACAGGCACATACAAAAATGAAACTGCCTAATAAGCTGTCAGCACCAAATAACACAACTTTTTTTTCAATCATACAATGCGGTATCTACTTGAATTCAACTACCCAAACACTTGATGTTGATTTATGGTTAAATAAATTTAGCTTGGACATGTAGAGGCGATACGCTTACTGAGTCCGTGATGCCATGAAGGACTCCTTGGGTGTGTGGAGATGGGGTCCATTGGGATGTTTCCTCTACCCATCCAGCTCTCCTCCTGCCAGCCACCCTGGGGTGCTCTCCCTACAGCACCCTCATTGTTAGCCCTCTCATCCCACCAGGCTGGGTTTTCCCCGGCATAGGGATTAGCATGATGGGTTTTCCTGGAAGCCCTAAAGCCCAAACAGAATAAATAATATGTTGAATAAAAGATCATTTAGACTGTGCATTTATGATACCTGAGAGCACTAATGTCATCAGATCAGGAAGAGAAATTTCAAGTCATTGTTTTGATATAGTTATTTGAAGTTAAACTGTGGAGGTGATATTTTCAAATTTTTGGTATATACAGTGTTACAACTTACTGTAGGATTCATTTTATGAGTAAACTGCAGAGACCAATGCTATAATGCTTACTGTATGGCTATAAACATCCACAATCCTGAGACCTGAAAGCTCATACCCAAAAGATTAACATTAAATTGACCCAGCCGAGGATAAAGCTAGGCTAGGATATATACCACATTCACGCCGCTGCCTGTTTCTTGATTACATCCTGTTCAACCCAGCTTTTTATGTGCTCACTTGGCATTCTGATCTTTCTCTCGCAGTGCTCCTTCTCACTACACGTACAAACAACACACCGCTCAAACTCCTTCACAAACACATACTTTGACAAATTATATTTTTCAGGATAAAAGGTTTCTCTGATGCACAAAAAACCAAAAAACCAATTTTATGTTATTACATTACCACAAACCTCCTATCAATTTCCAGAGTCTCGCTGTCATGATATGCAGGGTTGAAAAATCCTCGATTGCTGTAACTTGTCATCAGATCCTTCAAATTGATCCTTCCGCTTTCCTTTGTAAACAGCAGCGATCCCTCAGCTCACTCTGTCACAATCGCTCTCACTATGAGGACTTTGCTGTCCAGTAATAAACTGCAAAGGACTTGTTCCATTAAACAGAAAAAAACACGACTTTAATATTGTGCCTAAAGTTATCATAAGGAAGACTAGTGCCTTTAAGACTAAACTTCACTCTTTTGACTTTATTATAATCCAAACAAGTTGCATAACAATTTTAAGACAAAATAGTTTTCAGTAGAGAGGCAGCTCCATAACACATGCAATTTAATCGCTGTGTCTCTAGGTCTGATCATTAATAATTCATGTAGGAGGTTTGGTTTCATCACACACAGTAGTATAGCTCTGTGGTTCTCCCACAAAACCATTACATTATGGAAAGAGAACAACTCTGTCTTTTATAACAATGAACAGAAAACAAGGGACTGAACTCAGCTATGGTAATGAGAAAGCTGATAAGCAGTATGTAATTACAGTTCTCATGTAATTACTAATCTGTAAAGATTAAAAGATCTTCTCAAAGAACATTCTGCTCTGCTATTAGCCTCTGCTTACCTGGTTACCGTCCTGCAAGGGAAAGAAAGGACGTCCTGACAATACAGAGTATTGAGCTCTGTAGAGCTTAAAAGTCTGAGGAGTACCTAGATTCCCGTCAGTCAGATGAAACAAAGGACTATCGTCCTACCAGGAAGTTTAGGCTCAAGTCACAAAGGTAAAAGTCCACTGCCTCTGAACTGGCACTTGGATATTGAAAGATCACTCTGCATTGTGACATGAATAATTTATCCCCTAGGGCTAACAATTGTTCAGCATCCCGAGGTGCTTACTGTTTGTACTCATTTTACAGATAGATAAACGGAATAAGCCAAGAATCTGAAACTGGAAAAATGCAATTTGCCATGCACCACACTGGGGAAATTCCTGACCAGGTAATATAATATGTCAAGGAAATGAAAAGTGCTGAATTTTCCCCAGGTTTTTAACTTTGTGATTTATGAAAAAGAAAACACATATATGTATAGATTTTTATGGGATATAATACTACCTGTCGTTTCTCCTAAGTTTGAAATACATGGTCATTCATATGGCAGTGGAAAATGAAGGATTAAAGGCTAATAGGACTCAGCCGAGGTCATAATTAACTAAAACTAAACTAAAAACTTAAACTAGGTGTGAGGAAACATTTAAACGTTTATTGTTAAAATTAACTAAAACAATATGTAAGAATGTGAGTTAACCTGGTCCTAAAAAAATACTCTTATATTATAACAATTTAAAAATAATAAATAAATACAACTAACACCGAAAATAATTTTTAAAAAACTAAACTAAAAATAAACATAAAAAATATATAAAAATGTAAACAATAACTCAAGCTACAATAAAATGAAATCAAATAAGTCACCTTTAAATAGCATTAAAATGAATGATATAGCCAGTGGGAATTCAGTGTCGCTCTTGGAGCTGCAACCACATCCAGGAAGTTGTCTTCGGGAAAGGCTGTTATTGTCTTCCTGACAGCTGAGAGAGATAACTCTCACATATTCGACCAAGCTTGGTAGTTAATTATTAGCTAACAGCAGTATTATCCTATAAATAGCTGTATTTATTCAGTCGGAAGGGGAGCGATGGAAGTCGACTCAGGTATTTTCGAAGTTCGTGCGATGGTTTGATCCTCCGAGCAAGTTATTAACCCAACTTATTTCGGCATTTGCTAATCAGCTAGTAATGCTAGCAACTAACAGGGGGCTCAAAGTTTGTTCTGCTGGTTAATAATTGGATAAAGGATTATTTAAAGGTCGCAGGGATAGCTTTAAATGAGGTTTTATTTGTCTTTTTTGGTCTGAGTCACTGCGACGTCGAAACTCCAGTGTCGGCATTTTTACACGCTGAGTCTGCCCCTTGGTTAGCCATTGTCTTTGGTGGTAAACAAAATGATACCAGTGTTTGTTGTTCACTGTAGAATCCGATACTTGAAATGACAGACGTGGTGTGTTATTGTGCGCTATGTTTAAAGTTATTGTTTGTACGTTTGTTTATGTTTAAAATTATTATTAAGCGCAGATTTGATTAAGACTAGTTATTGTTCCAGAGTAATTCTTAACCCTATTACCTCGAAAGTTATAAACACTAAATTGCCAAAAGTATTCACTGACCCATCCAAATCATTAATTCAGGTATTCCAATCACTTCCATAGCCACGGATGTATAAAATGCAGACTGCTTCTACAAACATTTTTGAAAGACTGGGTCGCTCTCAGGAGCTCAATGAATTCCAGCGTGGTGCCGTGATAGGATGCCTCCTGTGCAACATGTCCAGTCATGAAATTTCCTCACTTCTAAAATTTCCACAGTGATATTATAACAAAGTGGAAGCAACTGGGAATGACAGCAACTCAGCAACAAAGTTGTAGGCCACATAAAATCACAGAACAGGGTCAGCAGATGCTGAGACGAATAGTAAACAGAGGTTGCCAACTTTCTGCAGAGTCAATCGCTACAGACCATGTAAATTTGGGTTTACATGGTCGAGCAACTGCAACCAAGCCTTACATCGCCAAGCAATTCAAAGCATTGGATGCAGTGGGGTAAAGCACACTGCTGCTGGACTCTAGAGACGTGCTCTTTGGAGTGATGAATCACTCTTCTCTGTCTGGCAATCCGATGGAAGAGTCTGGGTTTGGTGGTTGCCAGGAGAACGGTACTTGTGTGACTGCATTGTGCCAAGTGTAAAGTTTGGTGGAGGGTGGATTTTGGTGTGTGGGGTTGTTTTTCAGGAGTTGGGCTCATCCGCTTAGTTCCTGTGAAAGGAACTCTTAATGCTTCAGCATACCTTTGTGGGAACAGTTTGGGGATGGCCCCTTCCTGTTCCAACATGACAGTGGACAAAGCAGGTCCATAAAGATGTGGATGAGCAAGTTTGGTGTGGAAGAATTTGACTGGCTTGCACAGAGTCCTGACCTCAACCCGATTAAAACATTTTTGGGATGAATTAGAGCGGAGACTGTGAGCCAGGCCTTCTCATCCAACATCAGTGTCTGACCTCACAAATGCTCTTGTGGAAGAATGGCCAAAAATTCCCATAGACACACTTGTGGAAAGCCTTCCCAGAAGCGTTGAAGCTGTTATAGCTGCAAAGGGTGGCCTGACATCATATTAAACCCTATGGATTAAGAATGGGATGTCAATCACGTTCATTTGTGTGTGAAGGCAGACAAGTGAATACTTTTGGCAATATAGTGTATGTGTGTGTATATATAATTTTTTTTATTATTAATAGTATATATACAATAATGGGGGGAATAGCACAGAACTCTGGGTTCTATACATAAGCATTCTCTGTGGGCCTCCTTCATTTCTTGATCCAGATCATGTTTGTTTTGATTATTTTGAACAAATAATTGAGCCAACAACTGTATACAACAATCTGTAGTGGTCATCAGGATAGCCAGTAATGAGCTGTTCATATACAGTGATATGCCCTTAAGTCTACAGTTTGAAATGTCCTTGCCTTTCAGCCTTAATCTCTCAGTATCCTGTAGTCTACAGCTATTTTTTGTTTAAATACTTTTTTTGTTGTTGTTTGGAAAGACAACGTTAAAAGTGTTAATTTTTATTGAATTATTTGCGATTCCCGTAGTATGAAACGGCTTAAAAATGCTATCTGAATTTTTCACTTTTCCAACACGCTCTGTCCTCTCTTCATCCTTCTCGTCATCCTCAGTGTAGCCTTCCTTTTTCTCTGTGCACTCCCATCATCCTCTCACATCTTCCTGCTGTTCTGCTACACAGACGAACTCCTGCATTAGATTAAATTAGATTTATAATATATGCAATGACATGACACATAACAGCCACTTTCTGTTCCTTAAATGTTATCAAACAGAGAAGTTATACTGCAGTCTGAAGGTCTTGCCGATATAAATTGGGTGGTTTAGTAACGTGAAAATGTTTATGAGAGTGCACACAGGTATGTTGTTATGCTGCCTGACAGTGATTCATTAGAACTATCAAAAGCTACAGAAACACATCCGTCACCATATAATTGACTAGCTACAAATGTTTTTCTTTTATTTCTTTTTCTTAAATTAAGTAGTGTCATTGTGGTATTTTAAAATGCTGTTTCATCAGCCTGAAACACACTGGCATCCTCAAAATGCCTTGCTTACCTCACAGCTGGTCCCACATACAATGAGGCAGAATACTACTTGATGTTAGTGTTGGTAAGATTTCAGTTCAAGCTGCTATCAGTATAAATTATTGCTTGGAATAACTTTTTGTTGCCACTGTGAGCTCACCTTGTGTCACATCATTTGGAGGCGACCTGCTGCTGGTTCTGTGGCTGCTGGTTCTGAAATTAAGGGCCACCTGTTTAGTTTTGCTCGGTAAACCTGAGAGACATCTGACACTGACCCACTGTTTTTAACAACTGCTGATTGCTAAATAATTTTTAACCTGTTAGTTGTGCTCTGCTCACCTTTCTTTTGAAAGAAATTTGTTAACAACAAGCTCAGTTTACTTCCACTCCCTCTCTGTTTTTTTGATATCATGATTTTGCTTTCTTGGAGAAAGATAATGGCGCACATTAGCACTCACCTGGATAGAATAAATTAGCTGTGCTGTAAATGTGAGTCTTCATTTCTGGCTTGCAAGGGTCCCTCCTGCCACTGGGGTGCTGGGTCATCAGTTTTATTTTTCTCCCCATTAATACAACCCTGTACAGTATCATATATACATGCATGTATATGTAATATGTTAGTTATACTAAAAAGGGGAAATAATGGGGTCATTGTGTATTTGCTTTCATAAACGACAAAAGTCTAAATGAGCACCCCTCATTTTTTTTAAATTTTGTTTCCAAGTAGCTACACCTCCTCATAAAATTTAAAGTGATCTTGAGCATTATTAGTTCTCCAGGCTTTCTGAAGGTCTTTCGAAGCCTTATTTTGGAAGTTGGCTGCTTTTTTCTTTCATTTTCAGCCCAGTCCTTGTACGTGATCATTTTCAGAGGAATGTGTTTTTTATTTGTTTAAGTCATATAATACTGAAGCATAAAAACGGGTCTAACTGAAATGTACCAATTAGAGACAACTTAGTAATGAACCAGTTTAAATTGTAATCTTTAGGCACTTTGTTACTATCAGCTTGTTGCAAAACATATAAGTTCCCATTTCTTTAGTTGAATCTATAAATAAAAGGCTGGGGCGCCCGGGTGGCTTAGTGGTTGAAGCCAGCGACCACATACATATGCTGTGTTGCGGTGCAGGTATGGGTCCTGGCCTGTTGCCGGTTTGCCTGAATGTCTTTCCCCTTATCTTTCTTTAATTTCCTGTCTCTCCTCTACTGCAAATAAAAAAAGTTGCTGTGGCCAAAAAAAGAAAGGCCGAAGATAACAGTTTAACGGGCATAAAATAGATAAAATGGCATTTTTTGCACTAACGGTGATTCCCAAAGAGCTATTAGAAGCAAAATTGGCATATCTCATCATTGTGTGGTGTGTCCTTAAATCATTTGAGGAAACTGGATAAGTGGAAAAGTGGCAGGACTGAAAAAATTCTCTAGAGTAGATGAACAGTATCTGAAAGTCATATTCTTAAGAAATGGGGAAAAAAATCCAGCAGAGACCTGAGAGATGCATCTTAGCCTTTAGTTGATCCAACTACTTATGAAAATGTGTTTTATCATAAGTGCTGTTTTACTTTTAATGTTATAAATGTATTTTCCTTTATGATGAATTAACATCTAATAATATTCTGTGCAGTATTTATTTATTTTTATGGAGCTCTTAGTAATTCTCCCATCAGTATTTAATTGCAGAGTCCATATTTGTCAAAATAATGGGTTTCTAATTATGATTTATTCTTTGAAAAGTTGCTGCACTTTATGACATCATGGTCATTGCAACATCTAACTTGAAATGCTTGTTTGATCATGCAAGTGCTAGAATTTGTCTGGGCATGTTATTGATTGCTGAAGTGAGGTGTGTTTGTGGATTAGCTTGATTATGCAAAGATCAAAGATGGAGGCTCCTGTTACCACAACCGGACGTAGGTATGACCTCAAAACTGCTGACAATTACATGAAGGCATTAAAAAAACTTTTAATATGACTATGATAGTTTGACTTAGGGTAGTGAAATAAAATTGTGATAATGCATTTTCATAAATTTTTATGTTTCATTATTTCTGTAGTTAAAGACTGTAGTGGAGTAATAGTTCATACATAATCTAAGAGACACTCATTGTGGAATTTAAGCTCCATCATGAATCTGTCAGTTTAACCAGCATTAGAATATACACTAAGAGTTGCAGGCAAAGCCCCAGGCAACTATTTAAAGGACACTCAGGTGTCACAATAAGATGCCACACCAATTATTTTTGCCACTCCAAAAAACAGTTCCTGTCCCCAACAGAAGCTACAATAATGTAACTGTAAATTGAAAGTTTTAACTTATCTCATATGAATATGTAATTAACATTTGCATCTCATAATTTCTGATTTTCTTGGCCCCCTCCGTGACACGCCACTCAAACCTATATATATTCTAATATTTTTGATACACTGTCCTGAAACTGCTTGTACGTCTAGGTGTTGGGGCTGTTGTCCCTTATAAATAGTCACAGACGAGTAACCTTTATTAGTGCTAATGATACAATTACAATTTTCAAATTGTCCCCTCTGTGACATGTAAAATACTGTGGAATGACCCTTCTACAGACCTTCAACCTTAGTGCTGCAGGCCATACTCAAACTTTCAAGCTCTCAGAATTTAATGTTGAACTACAGCTACACTTTTGAAATTTCACATTCTTGGAAGTCATAGTAGCAGATATCTGCCCTGAAAATTTGAATGACATAGCTTATGTAGTTTTCTCAGTATAGTTATTTTTTTTGAATGAGCAAAGCAATAACAGTAGAGAGCTAAAATTTGGCAGTTTTCCTATGGAGAAGTGCACCATCACCCTAGACATTATTCTGGGAAATCAGAGATTATAAGGCAGGAATCTTTTAGTTTTAAGTTTTGTCAGCTGGTATGGATTGATCCTGAGTTCAGGCTGTGTTGAAGAATAAAGGTGGTCATGCCAAATATTGACAAGTTTATTACAATTGTACTTGCTCGCTTCAAGAAATCCCTCCACCAGTTTCTCATTTTCATAGCAAAATATAAAAAAAATAAGCGATGGTTTGAAGCAATATCAGCAGCTGTTACAGAGCAGCTCAAATAAATGCAATTTAATAAACATTCACCTTTGTGAAACTTTGTTTATTTTTTCAAGTGTTCTTCACTGATCGCAGTGGACGAACTAACCCTCTGCTGGACGAGCTCCCCAGTTACCAGTCCCTGCTGTACCGTAGGAAGTCGTCAGCTGGTGGCTCCAGACAGAGAAGCAGCTCTAGAGCAAGGCTTGGCTCATCTGGAAGCTGGAAATGGGGTATAAACACTTTTGTGAGACGACACGTGAAACAGAAGAGTCAGACTGAGCATCGGCCCATCAGAGAATTAGCCAAGCCCATGGATGAGAAACGCAAATACAAGTAGGAAACTGTACTTTGTTATGTTGTCTTACAGTAATAGCTAAATACTATTAACCGAGTTCTTTGCTAGAAGTTTATTTGACTCTTTGACCTGTTAGGAAAGAGTACCTAGAAAAGGCTCAGGAGTTGAGCAGCTGGGAACAGTGGAGACAAAGCAGCCGCAAGCATTTGAAGAGGCTGAGAGATTATGGCCAAGAATGGCTGAGTTCCTTGAAGCTCTGGAGGGGAGACATCCACCTAATAGAGGGTAGGAGAAGGACAATCAGATTATCTAACCATCATCAGAACCTAAATCCTTAACCTCAAAGGCATTTACTGATTTCTGTTCAGATGGCTGTCATCAGTAAATATACTTTTACTGAAACTGAGAATCTACTGTTTGTTCTTTTTTGTTGTGTCTGACTCAAGTTCTCCCTTTTTTGCCTCTTTCACTTGTCGCTAGGGATGTTTGGAACGGGGATCCTGTCTTACTTCTCCTTTCTGCGCTTCCTGGTCACGCTCAACTTCATCATCTTTCTGCTCATGTTCAGTTTTATCATGTTGCCCATCATCATTGCACCCCATCTTTCAGGAAATATCACCTACAACCAGAGTGATGGTGAGAGGATTATTTTTTTCTTCCCCAAGTTGAAGCACATACTGAGCAAGAAAGGCTAAAATCTGTTTTACTACAGGTGGTGAGTGCACTGTGTATTCAAGTGGCGTTCGTCAAGGTCTTGTCAACTATCATAAGTATATTACAGATCTGCTCTCTGGTGAAGTGAGTCTTCACATTTTATTAGTCTCCTGAGAGGGTCCACTATGTAGCTTCTGTCCTCACTTGCTGTGTTTCATCTGCAGGGCTTTCTGGAACAGACCTATCTTTTCTATGGTTACTACAAGGTGGACAAAATCCACTTTCCCCACATAACTTACAATTTGGCGCTGGCGTACCTGCTGGTCACTATAGGGTACCTCTTCCTCAGTCTTATCTGGATTGTTAAAAGGTATGAAAAAGGAAAACTCATGAAAAATTACATTTATTTGAAAAGAAGTGGTCGTTAAGCGTTTTCTTCTGTTGAAGGTCTGCCACAGGATTCAAAAACAATCTGATTCAGGATGAGGATCGGTTTCAGAGTTTTTGCAACAAGATCTTTGCTGGCTGGGATTTCTGCATCACTGGCGATAACGCCGTAAAGCTGAAGAAAAAGAGTTTGCTCTGTGAGCTCAAGGTTAGTTACTGTGAATGCTGCAAGCATTCACAGTATTGTTCTTGTACTCCAAAAACCTTCGGTCGCTAAAAACTCAAGCAGCGTTTGGGCTACAGACACCGT
>JASGAU010349169.1:0-15218 GCA_030220045.1 Australoheros facetus | reverse complement strand
ACATTAAGTTCACCTGTAAAGGTTTGCATGCATTTTAGGCTCGTCCTGAAATTTCACCCAAAAGCCAAATATCCCTAACTTTTTGTGAGTAGTGTATTTTTTTTATTATTATTTTTTTTTTTTGGACAAAAAGTCTGTTTTCTGGCCCTTCTCTGCTAAATGTGTGCTGCTTTTACGGAGAAGCCCACGGAGCATGTACAGTGTGAAGATTGGCAGAAATCCAGCAGTTAATCCTGACAAGAGGATTTCTCTGAGGCATCTTTAAGACAGAATGGAGGTCAAACAACTTTGATCTCAGTCGATTTAAGATAATAATAATGCACCGTAGGATTCAATTTCACCTCAGTCATAAGGGCTTTATTTTGGCTTCGAGTCATGAGATCACAGTCAGGTCAAAGATGTTTTGTATCCAGTCAGAAGGCTTTAATCCGATCCATACCAACCAAAGGAAAGCTGACCTCGAAATCACAGTGTATCTGCCTTTATTCGATAGTTCAATGTGGGTAGATGAAAAGTGGGGAAAGACACACAGCAAAGGGCCTCAGGTCACTCTCAAAAATTACATGACACAAAATTACACAAGAACTGGACTGACATTCAGCAGCCACAGATCTGACAGAGTGATGAATTCACCATATTTGAAAGTTTGGGTTCAAACTGTCATCAATATGTACGGAGGTCGTCAGGAGAGCACTACAACAGTGAGTGTCTACAACCATCTGTGAAACAGGGTGGAGGCTCATTACAGCCAGTGGTGCTGAGGATCTTTTATGGAATTATGAACGCAGAAAAATAGTCAGATTTTGATCCACCATAGAACACTATCTGGAAACCATCTGATTGGCAACATCTTCCTGTTTGTTTGTTTTTTGTCTAATATACTGTTTTGCATATTTCAGTATGTCGCTGTAGCGATTTTCCAAGGGGGTGGCTTAAGACTCTTGAATAGAACTGTGTAATAAATTTGGTGACATTCTGCCAAACTAAGATTTAAAAAGCGGCTTTCCTCACAACCTTGACTCCAACTCTGTATTCACTACAGTAAAATTACAGCTTCACTGCCCTTCACAGAATCCTCCTGTAAATGTCTGGTCAGTGCCACGTCTCTCTCATGTCTCCTCTCTGTTCAGAAACCAGCCTTGGCTGCATTTGAAGAAGCTTCTCAGACTTTTACAGCCTACTCCTCACCTCTGTGTGAGGCGAGCAGCTCATGGCTACACTAACCAGCTACTGGCAGAACACACCCAAGTTTGACAGTGGCCAGGTTTTATTATTGGAAATGAAGGTTCAAGAAGAGTCTAAAGAGACAAAAAAAATGCTGTTTATCTGCATAAAGAAAATGGACACGTGGTGCAGCAAGTGACTAATTTGATTGCTGTTGAATCTTCAGGTTTGGCTGTTTGGCTATCTGCATGCTGGTCTGTGAATTTGATCATATTTGGATGATAAATTTTAATTGATTGGCTAATTCTAGTGCTAGGTAGCTTGGTTAGTAAGGTGGCATCCCCTTTAACCTTGAGTTTAATTGTGGCTATCAAAAGAGAGGATTAAAATAACACAGTTACCCCACAAAGGGGTGAATTTCACTGGATACAGCCTCCCCATACAGCTAACTTGTCTATTTAACTCAAAGTGGGACTGAAGATGATAGAGAAAATGATTACTGAGTGTAAATCATGGGAGCAGTTTGGTCATTTTTCTCATAAACTTCTATACAATCAGACTTCTGTTTGCAACCACAGAAGTCACCCTCTGCTGGCTGTTAGAGTGCTTACAGGTGGTGAATTAAAGTTGTTGCCTTACAGTAAGTGAAACTGATATTCACACCCTAACCTGACTGCAAGCTTAGTTTGTAGTTTCTACTTTATGATCACACTGTGGTAACTGCAGATTAGAGCTGTTCTAGGATGGACGACTCACACAACCAAAAACCTATTGCTGCTGAATTTGGATCCAGCTGAATTATTAGCATCCTTTCCTATGCACAGCTGACAGCTTCTGTTCTTTCACAGTTCTGGAAAGAGGTGGTGGAGGACGCTGAAGTCAGGGAGCTGATCTGGGACAAGAGCAGCCCAGCACAAGGTAAATGCTTATGGTGCTAAAAGCAACAGAAAGCAATAAAAGAGTACACATGTGTATGCTCCCCTCACTGCATGTATTGACACATGAAATGCTGTAATGCTCAAGATTGCGGAGTGTGTTTACGGTGACCGCCTTTTCAGTTGTTCTTTTGTACCCAAGAGTAAAACCAAATGGACCTGCCATTTCTTGTTGGTCCCAACCTTGCATCCTTTTAGCATTTAACTTTCTCTTTGCGCAAATGAATAAATAACAGTAATTGAAGAGGAGGATGCAGGGATAAAAGAAAAGGTAATGCTGCACAAAGGAATGCACTGCATGTTACAAACGCAGATGTCTGCTAATGTCTTCTTCGAGCACTCGATCCCAGTCTTACAATATGTGCTCACACCCTCACCTGGCACGGCGCTCTAAATCGTTCCCGCTCTCTCCACAGATGGTACGTCGTGCGCGGAGCGCTGGCAGAGCCTCTTCCACCCTCCGCGGACCCTGGGCATCGGCGACATGGAGGCCCAGCGGGTGCTGCAGATTGCCGTCATCCTGCGTAACCTATCCTTTGAGGAGGCCAACGTCAAGCTGCTGGCGGCCAACCGAACGTGCCTGCGCTTCCTTTTGCTCTGTGCCCACTGTAACCTCATCTCACTCCGACAGCTCGGACTTGACACTTTGGGCAACGTGGCTGCCGAGGTAGGTCTGGCTCGGGGTTACTGGTTTTGCGGTGGTACACTGTGCTAAAAATAGCTTCACATGGAGGTACCCTTTTCCAAATCTCATGTTAGGGATTTGGGTCAGTTCAGTAAAGTAGTTAAACTGAACACTAATGAGGGAAATTTGCTTTTAAATGTGGGTCACTGTTACACTGAACTGTCATTTCTTACCCAAAAATACTTCAGTGAGGCTTGAGAACAGCTAATTCAGTTGATATTAATGTGACGGCGTCCTTCAGTGCAGTAACCCCGCCCCTCTACAACGATGGTCCAGTCATAACAACTGCATCTGTGGCCAGCGGATCTGTCGAGCTGTGGGTTTCGCCTCACTGAAGTGACACATGTTGGGCTGTAGTAAAAGCACTGCTCTATATTTGAGTTGTGTGGGTGGTGGATTATTTTTGGCTTTCTAAAACCAAAACATGGCAGCAAAAATATATAGACTCAATCTGCAGTTTTTCTCTTTTAAAATGCTGGCGTGGCACGCGAGAAATGAAAGCTTTATGGGTGTACCTGAGGAGGTACTTACACCATTAGTTAACTAAATATTTAAAGTTTACAATCATTTCCAGCTTACATGTTTTTAGTGTTGGGCCTTGCTGGAGAAGCTTTGCATGATTGACAGTTCAAAATCATCCTATTTATCTTACACTTGGTGCTCCTTTGTTCGTCCTCTGTCTGAAACGAGCTGTTGTAGCTCCATTGCCCCTCACTTTAAGCATGCCTTTTTCTGGAGGTTTGAACCGCAGGTTGGTGGTGCCGTTCACCTGAGGTGACCATATAAGCTGTATTTGACAGTATACAGAGCCGACAGTAGAAAAAGGTGTGAAGGGTTTAGCACTGAGCATTTATAGCAGCCTGAAGGCTGAGCTCTTGGCTTATAGGGATTACTTATAACCTTATTATTTGAAACTTATTTAATATGAGCATCCACCACTGTAGCAGTGTAATCTCACTGGCCACTAGGTCAGGTACACATAGTCACATGCTCATTAATCACATGCCAATGACATGGCAGCAGCTCAGTGCATTTGGCTCAAGTTCAAACTGAGCATCAGAATGGAGTAGAAAGGTGATTTAAGTGACTTTGAACATGGTGTGGTTGTTGAGTATTTCAGAAACTGCTGATCTAACACACAACACAACCATCTCAAGAGTTTACAGAGAATGGTCTGAAAAGGAGAAAATGTCCAGTGAGCAGCAGTTCTCTGGGGGGGGCTTGTTGATGCCAGAGGAGAATTGTCAGACCGCTTTGAATTGTTAGGATGGCAACAGTAACTCAAATAACAACTTGCTACAACCCGGGTATCCAGAAGAGCATCTCTGAACGCACAACACGTTGAACCTTGAAGCAGATGGGCCACTCCAGCAGAAGACCATACTGAGTGCTGCTCCAGTCAGCTAAGAACAGGAAACTGTGGCTGCTATTCAGACCAGAATTGGACAGTAGAATATTGGAAAAACATTGCGACTCGACTTCTGCTGTGACATTCAGATGGCATGGTCAGAATGTGCTGGAAACAGCATGAATCCCGAACGCAGCCTGAACCACTGCTGGTGTGGGAGATATTTTCTTGACGCACTTTGAGCATTTAAACACCACAGCCTACCTGAATACTGTTGTTGAATGTATCAAAATTTAGGAGGAGCATTTCCAGCACCTCGTTGAATCTGTGCCACAAAGAGTTTTGGCAGTTCAGAAGCAAATACTAGCAAGGTATACCTAATAAAGTGTCCAGTGAGTGTATAAATGACAGAAATGAAAGAAAAGCAGAATAGGTCCTCTTAAAACCACTGCCAGCTTCTAGGCTTTATAGGAAAGTAACAGTGACTGCAGTAGTACCATCACTTATGTGGGGTATCAGCTGTAGCTGTAGGTTTCCAGGAGAGATGACAACAGATGGTGCATCGGCAACATTCCACACTGTCTGCCTTTTAGAATAACATTTACATATTTATTAGACCAGGGTGAATTCTCATATTTTTCTATCAGTTCTAGACAAATACTGAAGTCAAACTCAAGACCCAACATGCAAAAATATTTAGAAGTGAAGAATGGTGAGAACGGAGCGGTGGCCGCAGTGAATGCGCTACAGAAGCCTGTTTGCATTTAAATAGAACAGTTATTGGTACGAAAAGCATGTCAGTGAAGCCCATATTTATTGGAAACTGAGCATGCAGTCCCTCACAGAATCAGCTGAGCCTTTGATGTCATTAATTGAATGACTGACTGGGTTTTAATATGATACTGCACTTATGTAAATATGAACATTTTAGAGAACTTTCTTAAATTCAGTGTAGCTAATATTTTAAGTTTATGTCTGGCCTGTTTCCTCCTATCATCTCAGCGCTGAGGTGAGGCAGCATGTCCACTCTGTAAAACATTTTTAATGAATGTTGCAGGTCTTGCCAGCTGACTTGCTGGATGGTGGGATCGTTGTATAAATCTTGTCTGACTTCTTGTAGCTCCAGCTGGATCCCGTTGACTTTCGGACGACGCATCTGATCTTTCACACCATCACTAAATGCTTGATGTCCAGGGACAGGTTTCTCAAAATGAGAGGTGGGTGTTTAGGATCTATTTGCTAACGGCAGCAATTCAAGTAGCAAAGTATTTTAAAGAAATGTGTATAGAATCCTGTACGAAGAATCTGACGTTAAATAAGTGTTTGTGTGTGTGTGTTTTTTCTTCTTCTTCTTCTTTTTTAGCCATGGAGATCTTGGGTAACCTCAGCAAAGTGGAGGACAACGGTGTGCTAATCTGTGAGTACGTGGACCAGGACTCGTACAGGGAGGTAATAATGCTCCTCACCCTGCCCGACCTCATGCTCCTCATGGCCTCCTTGGAGGTGCTGTACCTGCTGGCACAGCTCGGGGAGATTCCGTGCAGCAAGATCGCCTTCGTTGACCACAGCATAGGTGTGAACCCACCATTATCTCGTGCTTTTTAAGTTTTTGTCACACTAGCCTTTCCATTAAAGAAGACTCACTTCCAGCTCCAAATTGTTATTCTTGGGTGTGGAGGATATGTACCAGAAAAAGATGCTAAGTACATGATCTACTGTGACAATCCCTAAAGGGAGCAGCCAAAAGAAGGATTTGTTCCAGAGTAGCTTTGCATGAGCCACAGTTCAAAACAATCCTGATTTATTATTTTACTGGGCTTTAGTGCAGCTCCTGTGTTGTTAAACTGTCTGAAATAAGCTACAGACAGTAGCTTCAGTAGGTCAGTGCCACGGATCAAGGTTTGTAATTCTATTCTGGTGCCAGGTGGTGGCCCAACACCCTCCTAAAAGTCTGCCTACTTGGCTTTCCCCTCCAGCTTTAAAGTCTTTAAAAATCTGTTTTAAATTTTGTTGCTGCTCCAAAACACTGTTGTAGCTGAAGTGTGATTGTGTGTGCATGGACCAGGCTGCTGTTTGCTGACCTCACTTTTTTATGTTTTTCCTTCTCCCTGCTCAGACCTGTTAGTTCGGTTAGTATCTGTAGACCTTCATACGTTTGGACCTGACGCTCTAACAGCGGTGCGATTGATCGAGCATCAGGCGAACGCCGACCAGGCAGCTGAGGTCCGACCACAGCTGGTCGAGCAGGTACCTGCGGCTGTGCAGGGAGCTCCGGCGCCAGGTGAGTGCCTGTTTAAGTGGAATTTCTGACACATTTATAGAGCCACACAAGGCTGTGAGTGGGACATTTAAAAATATCTTGTTTTGCTTTGATTTGAATAGTACTTTGAATGCTCAGACACAGATCAAACCGATTTGAAGTGGTAAAGATGCTGATCTGGAGGTGCTATAGTTCACCTGATCTTTGGCTGCCAGTCACACATTGGTATTCTAGGTCCAACTAAGTATTTATGCCAGTTGCACCATCAAGACTTCTTCATTCTAAAACCAGGTATAAAGGAGAGAAATACAGGCAATTACTGTATACTTTGTAACAATCTTCAAACAACAAGCAGACTTTCAGATGGGAGGGCCAGAAAGGCAGAGGTCCACTGAACACACACAACAATAAGGAGCTGATGGAGAAGTTTTCTATCAGGAGGTATCTGTTTCAACTTAATGAAGAGCTGTGAGAGGTCTTCCAGACCTCCACAAACATCAATAATTACATTTGTGTATAGCAGCGTTTTAGAGAGAGGACACCAGCCTCTTTGATGGATTCTTTTGTTCTTTTTAAAGAAGAGTTTCTCTGCCCTGCTCGTGAGGTCTTTCCACATTTTTCTTCTTTGTTTTCTAAACAATATGCACATCTCAGAACAATTAACCTATTTCTTAGTTGGCTTTATCTTGATTGTTATGGTAAATGGAAACGTACTTGTACAGTGCTTTTCTACTCTGATGGGTGCAGATGGGGCAATTAGGGGTTCAGTATCTTGCCCAAGGACACTTAGTACAGAATGCACCCTGGAGGAACCAGGGAATGAACCACTGACTTTCTGATTGGTGCATGACCCGCTCTGCCTTTTGAGCCACAGCTGCTCTTGTCAAGTTAGACAGCTTGGCAATAGGTATTTTGTCCTGTCTGTACAGCTCTACTCATTTTCTTATTTCAGGTCTGTGACATCTTCCTGCATTCTCCACAGTTTCTGCAAGTCAGAAATGACAAATTAGCGCGACGTCATGTGCTGCTGGCAACAACAGCCATAGCCACATGTACATTCACACAGTCAAGACGAGGCTCAAGTGGAGTTCTTTCTAAAGACTGCTCTTAAAAAGACTGACTTAGCAGTGAAGACCATGCTTACTGAAGAACAGTTGGTCCACCCGGCCATTGTTTCTTTACCAAAATCTTCATGAAATGATTCCATTTTAAGACTGTATTAAACTTTTAACAAATAGAATGTAGTTGCATACAAATTGATATACTTGTGTATAATTTTAAAATACATTTCGTAATCTGACTTTGCTCACCGAAGCTAAGGGGTTATGATGGAAGGGGTGTTTTTATGCAAAAAGTGTAGAAAGCTGTGTAGATAATGCACCAGAGATTACTATGGTAGTGTCATAAGTTCAGCTGTACAGATGGGGAAGGAAATGGAGAATTCCTCAGAACTGTGAGATAGTTGAGCTTTCAGCAGCCTATATATATATATACACACACAAGTCACACACATGTATACACAATTCACCTGTTACTGAGCTGCGTAATGTCTTAGCTCTGTCAGTGCTATGTCCCTCACTGTACTGACTGCTGAAAATTTACAGGCTTTTATTTCAGTATGTAAGTACGGTGTTTAGAAAGGGTATGGCTACTTGAAAATAGTTGTTGTGAAGCTCGACAATATAGGTGCTTTGGAGCTTCAGATCTGTTTAACAATCAGACAGTTGAGGATGGCTTTTTTGTATATGGTGAAACATTTCGATTGCACTGAAGCAGGAAAAAAAGCTTTAAGTAAACTAAACACTTAACACTTCATCTATTGGCTACATCACTGATTATAAATAAATGCAGGGTTTAGTTTTTAAGCATATTTTGCCACATACTAATGTGTCAGAAAAAGGCAGCACAAGTAAAAACAGCTCTGTGCACTCCACATAGAACTGTGTGTGTGCGTGCGTGTATGCGTGCGTGCGCGCGCGCGTGTGTGTGTGTGTGTGTGTGTGTGTGTGTGTGTGTGTGTGTGTGTGTGTGTGTGTGTGTGAATGAATGAAACCCTTCTAACCTTGGAAGTGTAATTCCTGAGCTGTCAGTGTGCTCTGCAGGGCTGCTAATGCCATGTTATCAGTTTGCTGCCATCTAGTGGCTAGCCTGAGTAGCACTACATCTTTGAAGTTAATTGAATCAGTAGACACTTTCTTTATGCTTTGCAGTGCAGTTTTGTAGCATTTAATTTATTTATAATGTAAAGGTTTTCCATTTTCTCTCCTCAGTAACAAGAGTTCCAGTTCAGCCACCGCCTGGCATTGTCGAACTGGATGGGGAGAAGTTTACACTGCAGTGGTAAGATTCATTTATTCATAGTCAAGCACTCTCTTAATTTAACTAAAGCGCAAACACAGTGTGGGGGGGGGGAATGCTGAATTTGCAGGAGTTTATTGTCTGCCTGCTTTAAATCCTCTCTGTTGATGCTTTCTGCTTCTTCCAACAGGCTAAACGCACACTTTGAGACAAACCCCGAGGGCTCCGTGTCTCGATCAGAAATGTACTCTGAGTACCTGGCCACATGCAGTAAAATGGGCCGCAGCAACATCTTGAACTCCACTGGCTTTCTCAAATGCCTGCGGTCAGTCCTGATTCCTCCTCTGTCTGATCCTTCTATGTTGCACCAGCACAGAACACCACTTAAAGTCTGTGGTCTGAACAGAGATGAGCCACAACAGATTCTCTACAATCTTCTCAGTTTATAGAGCAGGTTTAATAATAATTAGTGATCCTCCAGCATTGTAGAACACATGTTTCTTAATGGTTTGCACTTCATCCTGGTAGAGCAGAAAATATAAAACTAAATTGCTGATTTAGACAAAGATGGATCTGTAAACACACAAATCAGCATAGCATATGAACTCTAATCTTGCCTTTACTCCTCCCACCACAGGACTGTGTTCCCCAACCACACGATGCGGCGGCAAGAGGAGCCTAAGGCCAACGGGCAGGTTCAGATCCTCCTTGTAGGGCTAAGGCGGAGGTCAATCCCTCTGCCCATCCAGCTGTACTACCAGCAGCCGCAACCTCAGCAACAACAGCAGCAACAACAGGTTCCAGCAGCAGCAGCACCTCCACCTCCAGCAGCCCGACACGACGCACCTGGAGACCCTCAGGCCCCGCCCCCAGGTAAAACTAGAACCGTTAATCACGTTCACATAATCAACATAGAAAACGTCTGAATATCACAGGAGCTATGTACAGTGATAGTGCAGAGATGCATGCTGGTGGGGTTGCAGAGAGCAGAGCTAATACTGCTGGGACCAGAATGGCTGAACTAATTACACAGGCAAATATATTGAGGAAACAATTGAAGTTAATATAGCTTGTACTGAATAGGGAAACTGATTATTTACTCATTTACACTGTAGAAAGTAGGACTTAAGTTCCACTCTGTTCCTCAACTTTGCTGTATTTCTGTATTTGTTGCCAGGCTTACCTCCCGGGCATGCTGGTCTTGGACCCCAGTTTGTCCGGCCCCCAGGCCCTAGCCTCAACCCCGGTGTTGTTGCCCCATCCGTGCCCTTGACAGCACAGGAAACTTCCCACGCAAGCCACCCGACTGTTCCCCGTCACCCGGTGCCCTCACAGGTGCCTCCACAGATGCCATCAAATCCTCTGGCAGCAGTGCAGCTGCAACAACAGCAGCCACAGCAGGTCCGACCTGGTCCCGTGGTCCAGATTCCAGCATCAGCACCGGCCACCCAGAACCATAGCCCTCAAAACCCTGCCCCTCCAGCAGTGGCTCAGCAACAGCAGCAGCAACACTCCCCCATGCTACCCACGGGGACACCTGTCACTCTATTTCAGCAGGTACCACAGGGCCACATCCTCACCGCCAGGGTACAAGGGGTGTGCCCTCCAGTGACTCAGCACCTACCCCTGCCCCAAACCCCCCCTCTGTCTGGGCCTCAAGTTGGAGCTCCCCAGGCAGAATCTCAGTGTGTTGCTGCTGCTGCGTCTGTACCTGCCTCTTCCATCCAGGTGGGAGCTGCTCAGGCACTGAGTATTACAAGTGTACCCAATTCCCAGGGGTCACGTGTCACATTTCAGAATATCGCCCCCAAACCAGCTCCAAACCAGTCAGGTGGACCAGCAGCTGCGATAGCTACTCCCAACCAGCAGCCTCAGCCCCAGCAGCAGGCGCAGAGTGTAGTAATAGTTAGCCCCAACCCCCAGCAGAGCAGCTACACACCTGCCCTCCACCAGATTGTTCTTGCCAATCCCTCTGCCATTCCCGGCACCCAAACTATTCAGATAGCAGGGCAACCCGGGACTGCTTCCAGTCCCTGCCCACCTCCTGCCTCTCACTCCAACACCCAGGTCCAGCCCAGTCAAACTGTCAGCCACGCACTGTCCATGAAACGGCTTCAGCAGCAGCAACATCAGCATCAACAGCAGCATCAACAACAGCCACCTCTCCAGCTTATTTCCCAGCCTCCTTCCTCTCAGCCTACCTCCACTGAGTCCAGCTTGATCAAACAGCTACTGCTTCCAAAGCGGGGGCCTTCTACTCCAGGAGGAAAGCTAATCCTACCTGCTCCACAGGTGCCCCCTCCCAACAATACGATATCCCCCAGTCCACCAGTCCTCTATCAAGCAGGCTACAGCACCCCAAATCCTACGTCTCAACCTCAGCAGCTCAATGTTCAGCTAGTTCCTGGTCAGCTTCCAGCTGCTGGAGCTCCAGGCCTCCAGACGGTTCAGCTTTTGCCAGGGCAGCTTATTTCCACAAGTAGTCCGGGGGGAGCTACTATCATTCAGGGTCCTGCAACTCCCGGGCAAGTCACATTCACCGTGGTCCCCAACACTGGCTTCACCACCTCTACTGCTGCTGTTGCTGCTGTCAGCCAAGGAACTGTGGCCCCAGGTGTCCCCCCTCCTCCATTCTCAACTGGAACATTGCCCCAACACACCCCAGCAGCTCCACCACCACCTCCACCACCACTGCCAGCTCCCCTAAGAGGAGACAAAATAATTTGTCAAAAGGAGGAGGAGGCCAAGGATGCCACAGGGCTGCATGTCCATGAGAGGAAAATTGAGGTGATGGAGAACTCCTCCTTGGCAGAAGGAGACTCCTCCAATGGCAAAACCAGTAACGGTGACGTTGCAGAAGGTGCCAAGCTGCTAAATGGTCGGAAGTGCATGGAGTCGAATCTACCTCCATACCACTCAGGGAACAGCCAGGGAGCACTCAATGGCCCCGCTATGGAGAGTCACCCTGCTAATGGCAAGCAGGCTCTCTCTCCAGGCCCAAACACCCCTCCTGAGGGAACCCCCGACCCCAAAAAGACTCTTGTCAATGGGGTGTGTGACTTTGACCGGAGTGACAGTGGTGGCAACTTTAACAGAAACATTCCAAATCACATTGCTTCCAAACAGTACTGGGGGAATGGGGAGGTGGGCCCCTCTGAGAAAACTCACAGCTCAGATCCCCTTCTTCCTAGTCCTCCTCCACCCCAGCAGGACACTGCCAAAGCCCAGCAGGCTGAACGCCTGGCCAATGGACCCCAGGCAATAGGCAACAGGCCCCCCTCGGAATTAACCAATGGACCTTTGGGGCTGGCCCATGCTGCGCCTGTGCTAAGACAGCAACTGCTCCCCAACTCTTCCCTTCCCTCCTCTGTTACTGTTACCTCCCAGAGTCTTGCTGCCTCTCCTGCAAACGGGGTGGCTCCTGAGGCTCGAGGCCTCAAGAGGTCGGCCGAGAATGAGGACCGCAGCGCAACAATGGCATCCTCGGGGATCCCCAATAAAGTGGGAGTGCGCATCATCACCATCAGTGACCCTAACAACGCCGGCAGCAGCGCCACAATGGTGGCGGTGCCAGCAGGAACAGACCCAAGCACAGTAGCCAAAGTAGCAATAGAGAACGCCACTCAACAGAGGAACTGCTCGCCCACACAGGCAGCTGGCACAACGGTGAGTCACCGTAGGGTTAGTCTCACTGTAAGCTGCATTTATCCTTGCCGTCTTCTCATAGTGTGACATGGTGTAAGGTCTGCCACACTATAAATACTAAAGCAATTCCATCACCACTTCATGTCAGTAGCTTTTTTTTTTTTTTAATCCTTTGTCAGGTTTAATGGGTAACTTTTCCTTCAGATCTCCTCTAAAACATGGGTAAAGAAGGGCAGAGAAAATTAATAGAAGAACATTTGCTTTCTGTTTTGGTTCTTTTCTTTCTTGCTTTTTTTTTTTTTTTTTTACTTCCTCTGGTTGCTTTCTTGCCTAATACATAATGCCTCTACTGGATGACAAATAAATCCTACAGACTAGTAGTCAGTCTAAACTTCTGAGCGGCTACCTACATTTTTGTGAAGGCTGCATCTTCTGTTGCAGTTGAATTTCAGCCAATATTTAACTCAAAAACATGCTGCACTGTACTATTAAATGGCCCTTAGCTGTCATCATTCATTAACTTTCACTGTCTTCAGCAGCCGTCTGGGTCTCTGATGTGGAACAGAGTAGTGTCAAGTTTGCAGAACAGCGGTTATAAAATAGAGGAGTTAAAGCTAGGAGTACAGCACCAAACTTGATTGAATTTCTTTTTTTTCTTGATCTCTGTGACTGTAAAGTAAATGAGCATCATGGGTTGAACATTAAGTTCCTACATTATGCACCTGCTGATATACTCAGTCAAAACATGACTCTATGCTTCCACCACTGGTCAAAAGCTTCACAGGAGAGTTTTATGTATGCTTAGTGTAAACCGTGTAAAGCTTCTCATCTCTCATTTTAAAGCATTTCTCCTTATTATTTTATGTTTGCAGCAGAATAGTTTCATAGTCTGTGAATGTTTGGAGGTTAAGAAGGTGAGGCCAGTTAAGACCATGTGGCTCTCGCTGATACCCACCTCCCACAGCAAAGCGGCTGAGAGAACAACTCCTGCCATTAGATGGGCCGTGGTTACATCTCAGCCAACATCTTAATTATGACTACACCCTTCATCTTCATTTATTTCTTGTTAAAATGAGCTTGCTGTTCTAAAATTGCGTCTCTTTCACAGCCTACTGTTATCCCGTCCCCACCCCCCGTATCCCAGCCTGCACCAGCGGGTAACCACAGCCCTCACCTCCCAGCACAGCAAACCTCCACAGTGCCCCCAGAGCAAAGCCGGAAAGCAGGGCAGAACTTCAAGTGTCTGTGGCAGTCCTGTAAACGGTACGAGGTTGTTCACAACACTCTCCTACTCACTTTAACCAAGCCTTTGTCAGGTTGACTTATTCCCTTTTTTTTCCCCCTATCCAGGTGGTTTGAAACACCTTCTCAAGTGTTTTACCACGCAGCAACACACCATGGTGGAAAAGATGTATATGGAGGCCAGTGTCTGTGGGAAGGTTGTGAACCTTTTCCCCGACAGAGACTGTCCTTCATCACGCATCTGCAGGTATAATTCCCTCCTTTTTGTCTGAGTTGTTTATTTGATAGTGGCAGTTTTTTGTATCACATTAAGCTAAGTGGCTTCCGCTCCTCGTGTCCCCAGGATAAGCACTGTTCTCGAGAGGCTTTGCTGGCTGCACTCAAACTAGAGGAGCAGCAGGCGCAAAGTCCCAATCAGACTTCTTCCCAGTACGTAAACCTTTCTTTGTTCATAATATGCAAGACTAGAAGACAAATCATGTTCAGCATAGAAGGAAAGGTCATGCTTTTTTAAAAATATTAATGCCTGATGTGTTGTGAAGGACCCCGCCAGCGGCAGGCAGCACTCCGGCACCACGAGCACCGAAAGCTATCGTCAATCATCCGAGCGCAGCTCTCATGGCCCTACGCAGAGGCTCTCGAAACCTGGTCTTCAGGGACTTCACAGTGAGTAGAAAAAAGGCTGACAGTTACAGTCATCTCTTCCTGCATACACACACAATTTTGTATGACTTCTTGAGCTCTCAGTTGACAGAGGTGGACTTAAGCTTCTCTGAAGCGCTTAAATCCCCCAGTTTGTCACCTCATGGTTTTCACACAGCTCATGATTGACTGGAAATACGGGGAAAAAGGAATTTGATTGTTTACATGTCTGCGTGAGGCTGGAAAAGCTAAAGTGGATGCTTATTTCGTTGGTCATTAGTTTGGACAGAACTTCTTCGATTTTTGCATTTTATGGCATTTGTTACTGTCCTCTGACTTGATTATGAGGACAGAAAAGTGCATAAGGTCACTCTCATAGCTACAAAACTCAAAATTGTCTTCATAAACTGTTGCCTCTGTTTAACAGCTGCCATAAATGCATGACTAATTGACTGTTTCCTCTCCTAGGATGAGAAAGAGGGACCAGTGACCAAACACATACGACTTACTGCTGCCTTAACATTAAAGAACATCGCCAAGCACTCCGACTGTGGTCGCACGTAAGTGTAACCTGCTGTACTGAAGGAGTTCAGTAAAGCTGAGCAAAAAAAACCCCCAAACCCTAAGTTTTTTTCTTTCTTTGTCTCAGGTTGTTAAAGAGGCATGAGACGCACCTCTCCGTGCTGGCACTAAGTAACATGGAGGTTTCCACCACGCTCGCCAAATGCCTTTATGAACTGACGCGCTCGCTCCAGGCTTGACGCCAAAAGGACAACCTCTACAACTCCCTGACCCCCCACCAACCTACCTGTCCCTCTCCTGCAGCGAGAGGAGCAAGCCACCGGTGAGCCGTAGCGGGTCCGTAGGGGGATAGCAGAGGGCGGGAGCCGGAACAAAGAACCCTCCTTCTGCCGGCCCCAACCACGCCCCTCCCCTCCTCGCCAAACTTGTGTTCAAACCCCTGCCCTCCTCCATCCACACACACACACACACACACAC
>JASGAU010349167.1:2433-19344 GCA_030220045.1 Australoheros facetus | reverse complement strand
CATCGTTTTCATCGTTTCACGTGTCATCGTGTAAACGCAGATCGTTTCTGAAACGCTATCGTGTAAACGGAAGGCCGAAACACATCAAAACGACACCGTTTCCAGTGGAAACGGCATCGTGTAAACGGGGCCTGAATAACCAGCAGAGATCAATAAATCCTGGTTTCCTGTCTCTCTCTCCCCCCTCAGCAGATGACCCCCCTCCCTGAGCCTGGTTCTGCTGGAGGTTTCTTCCTGTTAAAAGGGAGTTTTTCCTTCCCACTGTCACCAAGTGCTGCTCATAGGGGGTCGTTCAGACTGTTGGGTTTCTCTGTAATTATTGTAGGGTCTTTACCTTACACTATGAAAAGTTCCTTGAGGTGACTGTTGTGATTTGGTGCTGAAATCTAATTACTTTTATAGCAGAGATTAGAATCCTTTTAGAGACTGAAGCACGCGTCACAGCAGATTTCACACACCAACGACAACGAAGGGCCCGAGTGAAACGGTGCAGTCACCATTCCTCATATCTGACGGCAGCGACCAGCCCGCTTCGTCCCGATCACGCTGTGATTGTGTTCACTTCAGTCATTGTGAGGACATAATGATGCGTCTTTTCTACACACGGCACACTTGCTTTTGATAGCAAATTTAAGCAGCTCCCTCGGGCTATATTTAGCAGTGCTAGGAGCTATGCTAATATTAGCAGCTCGAAAGCTTTGGAGATTCACTCAGGACTTTACTGGACAGCCTTTAGTTCACCAGCCTTGCAGGGACTTGATCGTAAACCAAAGAAACAAAGAATAAGAAATTTTCATTAATAATAGCATTAAAGAAAAACCACCAAGGTTATAACCATCTATCCTGTCATGAGAGACTCTATCGGGATCTTTGAAAAAGAAAAGGTTATGATTTACACAATCGTGAAGAAATGAAGATTTCTATTAAATAAAGCACTAACTTTAAACAGGAGTGCACTGATTGGAGCCTTAAAATCTCTGCTGCTCTTCTACTGATGAGGTCCATAAAAGCCCAGTTAGATCTACTGTTTGAGGAACGAAACATGTTTAAGCACATTAATACTTACAAAAGGCCATACTGTACAAACCACACATGACTATCTGCAGGCTGAGCCAAATGGAGCAGACCCCTCCGACCCAGCCTGATCAATCATCATGTCCGATGGCCTGACAATCATGAAGGATGTGCCCAGCTTAACTGTGCAGTCCCTGGGGGGGGCAACAGTGTTTGGGGGCTTCCGCTGCAGCTAGAGGCTAAATATGAGTGGATATATTAAAAGAAAGCAGAGAGCTAATACAGTCAGCATATTAGAGATTCACCTGTCTGCTGTGGGAACTAATGTGCTCCATTTGTTAAAGAGAGGGGAAACATTACAAACTTCATTTCATGCTGTGCATACAAATGAAGGGAAGTACTGGACTCGTGTGTGGACGACCGAGGAGAGGAGGGGGGGCTGCTGGGGCTTTTTTTCTGCTTGCTTTTTAAAACAGGGCCCCTACGTCTGGCGAAACTGACATTCAGCAAGTTTCGAGCTGGTTAACTCCGCCGTGACTCAGGGGAAATCAGCAGGCCTCCACACTGGTTTTGTAGGCTGTGCCAAGACGGTCTGTGCTGCTGCGACCGCCTCAACCAGACAATTTCTAAAATGACAAGTAGGCAGGAGATGACATTCAAATGCTAAATGATGATGTGACTGTTTGAATGTTTTTTAAAGAGACAAGAAGAGGGTCCGCACACCGGCAAAGCTCCTAAACCACGTTTTTTTAATCTGAATGTTTAACACCTCTAGCCTGACTTTATCAGCATGAATTAAAAGTTCATTTTGGAAGCTCCTGTCCTTTCTTTTCCTCTCCCCAAAGCCTAAACAGCAGCATGGATCCACCTAAAAACACGCAGCTGAACATTTGTGAACGTTAACAGGACCAGAGGAATTTCTGTCACTTTATGTGAGGCTGACAGAAAAAGTAAGGCTGCATTCTCTGTTTTCTAAACCACACTGTTCATGTGGTGTCTGCTGTGTCTGTGGTGCAACACCATCTCTGCCCACTTACTGAAGGAGGTTTCTGAGCAGAGGGCAAGAAGCCCGCGCCGCTCCGCTCAGGCAGGCTTTAGTTAATATACTTTAGTTTACAATAGTTATACTTTAAGCCTTCGCAATATTTTCCAACAATGACAGTTAATCCCTTCAAGGATTAAGGATATTTTGCTCATAGTGTTTCAAATGATGCTTTACGTAAACCCACACAGAAAAACTCATCAGCATGTGGAGGCAGAGAGAAGAGCTGAGGTGTAGTAACTTAGTAACAGTCCTGGACCTCTAACTGAGAAACGGTCGGTGTTCTTCTCACACTGTCGGTGCGAATCACGTAAAGTTGTGCGGCAGGTTCAGCAGCACTCACGCAGGCTTCCTGTACCTACCCAACATCACTGTCAACAAACCCACACGGACCTTACTGTACACAGACACACACTCCGGACCTCTCCAAGGTACCGAATTAATTTTTTAACATTCACTTTCAACTATCAAAACTTTTAAAGTTTGTTTTATTATAGGCTTTTTTTTTAAATTGAGATTGAAAATGTATTTTTCAAGAGTGGATGATGTAGAGAGAAGCCAATTAACATAAGTCAGTATTCATACCATAATTAATTGGTATCTTTCAGCTTTAAGTGATGAAATCCTGTTTAAAGGATCCACACCATTAATCTGCTTCATGTTCACACAATAAAATTCCACCTTCCCAGGGAAGCGTCTCCGGCATAAGTGGGCGAGCATGTGTGAAAAGAAAATAGATATTCCACGAAATGAGACGAGCAAGGACGGTTACACAACAATCTCACCTGAGCGTAAACCAAAGGAGATACAGCATCCTTTTCAGGTACATTTTTTCATTAGCGGTTCAGCTCGTCCAGGCTTTTATGTAGCGAGAAAAGAAGGCTCTGTGTAATCCTAGTAGGTGCAGTTTACTTAAGTGCAGTCAGATTCATTACTGCTAACAGCAGGAGGAAAGACCCAGAGAGAGCTTTAGCATCAAAAGTTGCAGAAGATAAAAGACAGAAAGGCAGAAGCTGTCTTCCTCCACGCTCACAACCCCTCAGCTTCCACGCTCGACCGCCTGCAGATCTCTCATAATTGACCACAAAGGATCGCAGCTCCATCTCACGTTCACTCAAACACACACTCACCTTCATGCCAGTCACCCGCTAACACAGTTGGCAGGAATCCAATTATCCTGGCCTGACTGCAGAGATTAATTGAAAATAACTCATTATGCTCCTCGAGGATTTTCCAAACGAGTCAGTTTGGCTCGTAGGCTGATTGCAGTTTGAGTCTAACGGGAGCAGTAAGAAGAATAACGTCACCCACAGATGAGTGGACGGGGTGATGTTCAGGAACTCGGACCTCTGAACGCTGCAGGAGCACAGACAGCGTTAACACCAGCGCTCGCCTCACAGCTTCCTTTCCTTGTTTACGTTTCTTTCGTAATAGTCTTGAGGCCACAGGAATATTAGCATACTTCTCTGACTCATGTACTACTTATTACTACTGCTAATGTTGGCAATAGACAGGCTGAAGCTCAGGCTGTGCGTGACAAGTGTGTTAATGTCAATGACTAAAATGTAAATACATACAGGAACGTAGCAGCCGAGCAAACACGTCTCAGGATGTTTGGCTCCCGGCGCTTTTGTATAAACCATTCTCAGTTTGCCCTTTTAACCCCAGTTATTGAGGCTTGGTTTCCAGTTACCAGCAACCTTCTGATAATAAGCAGGAGCATATGGCCTGCAAATGTGCTCGTTCTACTGTCTTCCAAGCGTGGTGGCAGTTTCAGCAGGAGCTGATTGTTTGACCTCTGCTACCGCTGCTTAAAGCTCTCTCAATATCATCGACTGACCGCTCGTCCAACCTGCCTGATGATTGACACCGAGTGCAGAAATCTGGCATTAAAAAAATAAAAAATAAAAATCGATCACAGTCTGGGGTGCACAAGAGGATTTTTTTATTTTAATTTTAAAACAAGTCAGTTTAAGTATGAACGAATCAATGCATCAAAGACTGTTTTATTAATCAAGTAATAAGACAACAAACTGACTTCATTGAATTAATGTTTCAATATTTGATCAATCATATAATCATGTCCACATTACTGCAGGGTGGTACCAACAATAAAAATAAAGATACACTTTTCTGTCAGCGGGCTGATCAAAGAAACAGTGAACCTCAGATCCTGAAGGATCCGTCACTGGAACCGTCTCCCTGAGCTGGAGAACGAGGAAGAACTTCATCTAAACTTTACAAAACGTGTGACACGAGTTCATATCATGATCAGAGAAATGTGCAGAGAGAAAAGGAATGCCAAGTGTGGGCAAGGAGGAAACACTCATATTTACAAAGTCAGATGGTGCATAATGTTATCATAAGATCAGCGGTGAATTACTCCTCATGCAGAGCCAAGGAAGAAGCATCTGAATATTCAGTGAGTACTACTGAGAGAACACGTTCTGCATGCTGTTATCCTCACATCTCATCCGTGGGTGTGGGCGTGGCAGTGTTGACAAACTGCACACCGAGCCGCTCCGCTGGGCGATGCACCATCCTCAGCCCGGGTCTGAGAACTTCAGAGCAGAAGTTTTCTGACTGAGCACGATCATCTGCGTGACCCAAAGTCTTCAAAATCAGAGACGTGGATTATGCTAATCAGTTCCCTGAGTCCTCTGGTGGGGCAGTAGTGATCATTTGACTTCTTATGTTTCTCAAGAAATATTTATCCAACTTATTTCAAACTCAAAAAAGCCTCCTGTCAGTGACTGCACAGAGACGCCTGCAGTCGGGCCTCGAAGGTAAATCCTGAGATAAAAATGCAAATGATGAGATCGCACAACATCTGATGCCACCAAGAAACAAAGGGCAGACATTTCAACACCATCGGTGCTGATTCACTCTGCATGGACTGTGATGGAGTCCAGGCTTTTACAGGCGGCGCTCTCGTCTTTTGCAATCACTGATGTATTTTATCCACGGCTCTTACAGGAGATGAAAAAATGGAAACAATTTTCTAAATTTCAGCTCTAGTGTCTAAACTCTGCCTGTTCCTGCACCCTCATTTTAAAGTGCCTCGTTTTAAGGTTTTTATAAATCAATGCTGTTATCACACAAAAAATGCCCAACAGCTGCACCAGAACTGATCCACGAAACTGCTGCTGTAAAATCGAGGCGTCGCTGCCCTGATATGACTGCACCGCTGCTCCCTGGGATCCAGGGGGAGGACTGGGGTGGGTTGGGTGAGTGACAGGCTTCATCAAGGCCACTCCTGCTACCCAGACTGCCCCTCCACCCAACAGTATAACTAAGGGTGGGTGGTGGGGGGCGAATCTAGGTCAGTAGCTGGTTGGGGCACTGTCTGAAGTGTATGTGAGACATTCCTGGTGTGCTTAATAAAAAAGATTTTAGTTTGCTGTAGCAGATATTCTGGAGATTTATTTTTAGTGTCCTCCATAGAAAAATACTGATTTCTTAAGGGGAAATTATTTTTAAATTATATCGTCTTTTAATACAGGAACCCGGGTGGATGTCTCGCATATAATCCTGTTTTGTATTCACAGCAATTCGTCTTTGGGGAGAGTTTTGCAGAGGAAGAGCCCGAATGCAGCCTCAGCTTAATGATTTTACCTTCATTTGCATTGCAGAATCTTTTTAGAGCTGCAAACACCCCTCCTCCTCCTCTACGAATGGCAAATACACACACACACACACACACACACACACACACACACACACACACACACACACACACACACACACAGACCATAGACACAATAGGAGGGCTAACTGGTAGAGAGCCACACAGCGGTCAGATTAATGCAGACTAATGATGGAGGCAAAGCAGAGAGCCCTGCAAAAATATGCAAAGTGTGAAACTGCCATGTGGACCAGATTAAACGCACACACCAAATGGATTCACTGACGGCTCGTGTCATTTTTCTCTCTCCTAATCAGGCAAAGAAGTGGCTGAGTCAGTGTGTCTCCAAACACACACACACACACATGCACACACACACACACACACACACACGCACGCACACACATGCACACGCACACACATGCACGCACGCACACACACACATGCACACACCACAAAAAGAAGAAGAAAAAAAAAGGAAAACCAGAACTCAGCTCACATGACCAAACTGAAAGCTTTGCCAGTTCCTTCATGCAGCCGTGGATGCTGGTTTTTCACCCTGCTGAGGTCACTGGAAATGACTGCACGCTCTGGTTAGATCAGCACAGACACACAGTCTGCTGTTATTCTACTACAGCAATCACCTGAGAGATCAGACAGCAGCCAGTCACTGTCATCTGTGATGGAAAAATCCTCCATTATACCTGCACTTATACTAGACTATACCCATAATTCCATTGAACACTCTCAGCTTATGAACTCTAAATCCTGATCAGAAAGCTCTACAGTGTCCCAGATTTTTCACAGGACGGGTGAGAGCCACCGGAGTGATGTTTGGCCATGACTGAGTCTAATTAGTCTGGGTTTCACTTTAGACTTTTCTGTCAGTTTAAAAGAAGCTCTGAATCCGTTTCATACGATCAGTGTTTCCCACACACGCGTTTTCATTGGGAAAGCTGCCCAGGTAAACAAACTGCTGCCAAACTATAGTTGGGAGCCATTTTTAGCGTTTTGATTTCTTTCAACCCTCCACCATCTGGGATTGATTTACCAGCGGACGATTTCCTCAATCTTATTTTTAAAATTCCTAGCCCCACCCCTTCCTGTCTTGTGTATCCCCTCCAGCTGGTTCACCGGGTAGGTCAGCTGGATGGCATTCAGCTGCCTCTCCAGCGGGTTCTGCCCTGCAGTCGGATGAACTCCGACTACTTCGTGGACCGTAGCTTGTGGCATTAGTCCATCTGGTTTGGAGATCTCTAACCACAGCCTGCAGCAGGTGGAGATCTAGTTAATGTCCTGCAGCACTGGGTTCACTGAGGAGCAGTCCAAGAAGGTGCAGCTGAAGTCCATCTATGGGGCGAGAACCTCACCACTGGGACACCTGATTCCACTACACGTCACAAATGAAGCTGAGGAGCAACAACAATGACCCATAATGCACTGCGAGTGCATGCATACATCTGCAGTGCACTGTAAATGCATGTAAACAATTACAGATTTTTATTTCTGCTAATCTAACCGGACTCTACGAGCTAAAAGGTTTGACGGGAAAAAAAAAACCCTGCAGGTGACGGAGGCTCTGAGCCTGAATGCTTTTTCTCTGCAGTCTCACATGCACACACCACATCAACACTATTAAAGCTTTAAACACTCCAGTGGCGCTTCAGCCTACACTTAACCATTATTCCGAGGAGACGTCAAACAGGAGTCCCTTTGAGGTGCCAGCAGCTATAATGTCTTCACCAATTCCCTGCTGACCTGAGGCCATGCAGTGAGAATTTTCTGCCAATCTGTGAAGCAATTATAGAGATTAGCTGAGCACAGATGTGGTCAGTGCTTTACTTTTTAGATGAAAGGGTTTGGAGGGGGCCAACAGCAGTGGCAATTTCTGTCAGGAGGCCTTTAAAATGAACACAGCCGGGCTCCGAGCTAACTGTGCTTTTATTTTTTGAGATCATTCAAAAGGATGAATTTGACCACTGATGCTCATCGTGTGAGACACGTCACAATTTTTAAGTGCGGTTTTGCAAGCAAAAACTTGATGCTTTGCCTGGAGGTTCAACTGTTCAACCTGCGGTTAAACAATCAATCCTCTGACTGACACTTCATTTGGCACTTCTAATATTTCCAGTTTTCCAGGTTGTCTTCTGAAAGGCTCGAAAAACTGGGCAAGCAATAAGACACAGATCACAGAGTGATAAAAATCAAGATGAAGTAGGTATTGTAAACAGACCTAAGAGAGAGGCTTCAGCAGGAGACAGGATTATATAAGCTGTTAACGTGGCCCAAAAATGCTCTCTGTGGCTTTATTCCTGCTTGTTATTTTGCCTGCATGCTCAGGGTGGATAGATGCTCGTGCAGGTTAGATGCTTCACTTCACCGGGCATCAGCTCCACCATGCATGAACTCTTAAGCAGGCAGTGTCGGTGTCAGTGAGAGGATAAAGTCACTGCTTGGGTGAATTCCCATTTTCCCATTTTGCCAAACGGAACGGGCCTTGATCCAAGCGCAGCCAGCGGCAGGCCCGGAGTACAGTCGGATCAAAAGGCTCTCAGTCTTCGAGCATGTTAGGCTTTATAGTGGGGGTCATGCTTCCAGGGAACTGAAAGACTCAGCAGCTTTTATCATTAACTGACTCTGGTTTATTTAAAAGTTCATCCAAGTTCAAGCATGCCAAAACTAAAAACTGTAAACACTGCACGGTCACTTCTGTATGTTCATCCAAAACCTCACATTGTGAAGCCTGCCTGTTCATAAAGATTCAGCAAACCCTCTGAACTGCACCAAAGTGTCTCCTTTGGCTTTGTTTTAACTCCAGTGGGCAGCTGATGCAGAGGTGTCAGGCCCAGTCCGGGAGTGCTGAGGACCAGTGCACCCCAGTGTTACATAAGGCTACCTGTGCTCATTAAAATGTAACCCAGCAGTAAGGAGAAGCCTAAAGTCCTGCTGCAGGACATCACTGAAACCAGAGCACATTCAGTTCCACCAGCTGTCATTTTAAAACTTACTGATGTATTTGTGGCTGTGATGGCAGGCACATCAATTTATAAGTGACTGCTGAGAAGAGAAGTAACATCAACCTCGGCCATAAAAGATGCAGCTGAAAGAAGAAGAAGTGTTTGTGCCTGTGAAACCTGCTGAGGTCCAGGGTCGAGTTCTAGCCGCACACCAGCTGCACGCCTCTTTGTGTCCATGCAAAATACAGTTCCCACAGTCATCTTACTACTGGAGCACTCTCTGACAAACAGCATGCATAAATGCTTTTATTAGAGACCACAGCAGCAAATATTTTATGTTCCAACACTGCAGATGTTGGAAAGTTTAAGATCATTCAATAGTGATGGCAGACAACATGATTCCAACTCTCCATTCTCCCAGTCACCCGCAACAGAGGACAGATCCCAGTGTTGGAGCAACTGCCAAACGAGACTATCACGCTCACGTAGTCGTCTACTTTACCTCCAGCCAGAAATTCAATCCCATTACACAAAGCTCCCCAATCGTCTCTGTTACTAAAGCAGCAGAGTGAAGCAGCTAAAGCAGCGTAGGCTTTCCTCCGAGTGCGGGAAGGTGAACACTAGACAGAATCAGCAATGCCAGAAAAGGCCCCAAGGAGCAGAAAAAGCTGGCTGATTATTACCAGCACAGAGTAAACAAGCCTCACATTTCATGTTTCTGACCTGGGATCCAGCCCGGCTTACATTTACTATCATGTAATGAACTTTTTTAAGACAGCTCAGCAGTAAACACAGCACCGAAAACAGGACAGCTGCGTATCCAGCCTTTAGCTAATTTATGAGAATAAAAAAATAAACACACAGGGAGCTGTGCCAGTTATTAAAATCTATATTCAGTTACAGTTATGGCTGAAAACATCATCGTTCTTCTCTGAAAGCCTAAACAAATTCCCTCCTGAGATTGTTGCTGGCTGAGAAAGGTCAAAGCAGGTCATCTGTCACTGTTTCATATGTATATTTTCATCCATAGTTTTCATATACAGTAAGTTTCTTCATCATCGTCAGCATCAGCATCCAGCTTTGACCAAACGCAAACACGGGATGGAGATCTACATCAGCCCTCCTCCGGCAAAAAATCTCAAGGAAGGGGGACCTACAGCAGCACACAGTGACCTCTTCATCACTGACAACAATGCATCATGGCCTGCATTAATCAAAGCTTATCAGCCTCACTCAGGGTGGGTGGGTTGCTGACACGCATGCAGTCTGAGTGTATGGACCACAGCTCCGCACACTCCGGACAGATGGGCTAAATAAACTAAACTCACCTCCCCAGCTCGTCTCCAATGTCATAAAATTCCTCAACATTTTCCGGGTTGAAAACAGTCATGATGTCCAGGCGCTGCTTCCTCTCGCGTCCCCGCGACCACAGGCTCGTCACACCGGCTCTTCACAGCGGCACCATCCCTACCAGCAGCCTCCGGTCTGGGCAGGGTTACAGCCACCAATCCTCCTCATGCTCGGGCTTCCAAGCCAAGAGAAGATCAACAGGAGGAGGAGGACAGAAGAGAAATGAGACCATTAGATAATGAAATAGTGGCGCTGCAGGGGGGAAAGGTGGGCGTTCAGTCAACAAAAGGAGCCCAAACTGCCTGAGCGGTGAACCTGCACCTCCAGGGCGACGTCACGACTCCCGGTGCCTACTCTGTCTGCTATTGCCCCGGACACACGTTTGGATTATTTGGCTGCCAGGTTTAAAGATAATAGTAATATATGCATATGTGTGTCACCACAGGCTGGAGAGGAATGCAAATAACCCCCCTGTGGAAGCTTGGTGTAGCCATGGGAAACACGCACCCTCCTCCTCCTCCTCCTCCTCCTCCTCCTGCTGCTGCTGCTTTCAGTCCGCCGAGGAAAATGACTGCTGAGGAAAGTCAGATCCTCACAATAATGACCCCGAAGGACCCGGACAGGTGTCTACCCCCGTTCACCCGTGCGCCACAAAGTAACACACACACCCCTAAAAAGCTACTTTAATAACCAAACCGTTTAGCTTTTCCCAAATGAATCCCACGACTCGCCCCGGTAACGTTATATTCTCCTGGAGTCTGAGAAATTAACCTTAGCAGGAATGATTTCCCACCGAGAAACAGAGAATCTGTGGAATATTGTGTGAAGTCTCTTACGGTGCGCTGGTGTGGGTCCCGCTGCCAGGTGGAGCCGAGATTTCATGCGTTTTGTCGGAGCCTGAGACCCAGGTTAGGCTCACGGAAGACAAAATGCTGCTTTGAACGGGAAAAATCAACGTTAACAATGTGAGGCAGGCTGGTCCTGGCGCCGCCTTCACGGCCTGCGGTTAAATAGGAGAATGCCCGTTAGAGCGACCCGCCCGTCTTATTTAACGTTTTACGGTTCTATGGGCAACGATAAGGCCAGAATATTACAAGGAAACAATAAAGAGAGTAACTGTGTTCCGATAAAAATAAGCGACGCTTGAACTGGCGGGTGTTTGTCGTCCGAAATACGAGGAAGTGGAGTTTTCCGGGTTTCTACGCGCCGTGAAGGCAGCGTGACTGCGCTGAGGAGCGGTTCAGTCGCAGGAGGGCAGCAGACCTCACTTTTAATCACAGAAGCTGAGAATTTGGAGAAAAACACATTTTTATGTAATTAAAGCGTAATTTACTTTTTATTTTGCTACCAGTGATATAATTTTCTTGGAGTAAAACTGACAAAATCCAAACTTTTCATCATTACTGTAATGAATTAACATGTTTCAGCAGTAATGTATGTATGAGTCAGAGATAAAATATATATCTAATAACATTTCTGAGATTATAGCCACTATTAGACATCTACAAGAGTAAAACGTTTATTGTTTTTATTGCTTTCCTCACTTCTCTGGCTTTTTTGCTATTTTAAGACCTGATATTTATCCTTATTGTTGCTGTATTGAATATGTCTCTGTGATGCAGCAATAAAAGGAAACCAGTATTTTAAAGATAGCTATCTGTCTAATCCAGAACCAAGTTCAACCACCAGATTTAATTCATGTTATATTTCAGTTCCACCACCAAAAAAGAAAAAGAACATGTGATAAAGATGTTCATGCAGCAGCATCCAAACGACTGCTTCAGCAGAAGAAGACAGCCTGCACCATTTGTTTGAACTTCATATGATTAGCACATGGTGGTGGTGGTGGTGGGTACTCGGTAAAGAGGAGGGATTCATCAGCATTTTCCATCATTCACTGTGAAATGATGCTGTGTCTCGGCCCACCTTAATGATACAGGATGCCTTTGAGGACTCTGATTGGACTCTTGTGACTTTTAGTTATCAAATTCTGCACGTGCGAATATGTATCTGCTTCTCTCTCAGTGCACAAAGCTTTACGTATTTATCTGCCTCGTCGTGCTCACCTTTCTCCAAGTGCCACTGCACAGCCTCCTTAGAAACCTTCAGTCGACCCGATGCTGATGCAGAGCTCCTTTCACTTTGTTCTGATGAATCATCATCACACTGAGACTTAGTGAGCAATTTTCTGCTGAAACCTTGAAGAATAATGATGATGACTGAGGGTGTATAAAGCCTGTGATGAGTGGATAGTGTCCTCTGGTTAATACCAGAAATGCTGACTGAGAAACTACAGAAACTGAAAAACGTCCTGTCCATCTTACATGGGTTTAAACTCTCAGATCTTGTGACTGATTTCATGTTTTTAATACATTTGAAAGATTAGAGCAGACGGACTTTGCTGACCTTCTGCTCTCTGAGCTTCTTTATGGCTTTGATTCACTGATTAACTGAACACAACTGAATGCTTTGCTGCTTTTCTCTCATTGTTCTACAATAATTAAGCAGCTAATCCTCAAAACGGAGACACAAATATTAAAAATATTTGTTTTGTACGTTAATAGCAGCACAGGGGGAAGTTTGGTAAATGAAACTCTGAAATGGAGCTTTTGGTAGTTAGTTTTTAATGGAGCCTCTGAACCAAATAAATTTGACACATGATTAAAGAAGCAGAGAAACGTTTGGGCTGAAAAGGAGGAAAATGAAATGATGCCTGTTATCACACTTTGCAGCCAGAGATGAGTTTTGAGGATGATAATGTGGTTGGTGCACCGTTTGGTTGGACTGAATTATCAGCCAGTATAAAGGAAACTCGAGTCTGCTGACTTTATTTATCCTTTAGCTTTTTTTTTTGCTTCATCAGCAACTTCTGATTCTGGATGTTTAGTCTGTATCCTAACAAAACTTTCATGGAGACCTTCATATGGAACTTCATATGCGTATTGTTATGATATGGTACATAATATGGTTGCATACCAACTGCTAACAATTCAATATCAGGACAACACATCCTCTGCCTGACAGCGGCGCGTGCAGGATTACACCATCTCTGGTTCACAAACACCAGACCTCCACCTTTTCTTGCCTCGAGCTTTAGCATCTGTGCCTGAGGGTACGAGGGTGAAAGCAGGCAGACCCGCATTAGAGTCTGAGATGTTTTAATTCAACCATGTGTCAGTAAAACACATGAGGCTGCACTCACAGTATACTTTCTGAGTCTTCACAAGCAGCTCCAGCTCATCACTTTTGTTGGGCAGAGAGTCGACGTTTCCCATGATGACTGCTGGCAGAAAGGGCTTATATCTGCACTTCCAAGCTTTTGCCTTTGCACCAGCATAACAACCATGAAAACAGCTCTTTATCTTAATGGGAATAGGGCGGGAATCTTCCAGATTTGCCCAATTTTAATGAAAAAAGCTCTTCTCTTGAGTGACCTCTTCTCCCCACAGAAGGATCCATCAGTACTTGACAAAAACAGAGCCTTGGACAGAGCATTTTCAACCAAGTATGAGACACCGATCTTATTTGTTTTAACATATTATATTTATTTAGAAATAATTGCCGGTTCTCTGCAGGACTGTGGCACAGGGCAGCACGGTGGTGCAGTGGTTAGCACTGCTGCCTCACAGTTAAAATAACATCTGAAAGGTCTGGGTTCGATTCCACCATGGCCCAGGCCTCTCCCTCTCTCTGTGTGGAGTTCGCATGTTCTCCCTGTGCTTGTGTGGGTTTCCTTGCACAGTCCAAAGACATGCACTTACTGGGGTTAGGTTGATTGGCTACTCTAAATTGCCCATAGGTGTGACAGAGTGTGTGAGTGTGAAAGGCTGTTTGTCTCTCTGTGTTGGCGACCTGTTCAGGGTGTACCCTGCCTCTCGCCCTATGACAGCTGGGATAGGCTCCAGCCCCCCCGCGACCCTGAACAGAATGAGCGGAAGCGAATGGATGCCGGTTCTCTGTTTTAATATTTATGCTCATTTGGTGTGCAGCATGTTGCATCTGCTGTGGCTCTTTTAAAGTGCTTTATAAATAAAGTTGGTATTGGTAAAAACAAAAATCGATAAAAAAAAAACAACAAAAATAAAGTTTGAGTAAAGATCAGAGATACCAGACTTTGCTGCTACCAGCTGGAGCGCATGTTCTAGAATATTCTATATTTCATTCTTCTATCTCATCAGCTACGGTACATAATATCATCAAAATGCTCAAAGAGACTGCTGAAATCTCTGTGCACGAGGCTGAAAGTAATGGATGTGTGTGTTGTCTTAAGGCCCTTGGGCAGCACTGCATTAAAAACAGGCCTGATCCTGACATGGAAATCACTGCATGGCTCAGGAACACGTCCAGAAATCACTGTGAGCACAGCTCACCGTGCCATCCACAGATGAAGGTTAAAGCTCCATCATGCAAAGAAGAAGAGATATGTGAACATGATCCAGAAATCCCGTCCTCTTCTCTTAAAATAGACTGAGGCAAAGTGGACAACTGTTCTGAGGTCAGATGAATCAAAATGTGAGAGAAGGAGAGCAGCAAGAGGGTAAGGGAAGGTTTAAAGATGGTAGTGAGACCGCCTCGAGGCGACGGTTTGTTGTGATTTGGCGCTACATAAATAAAATTGAATTGAATTGCAGTGATGGATGGTTTGTCCTGCTTTTAAGTAAATACAACAACAGCCAGTCAGTGACTTGTGTAATTTTACAACATTTCTCATGTAATTTTTTTTATGAATTTACCAAAAATAATCACCTTTTCTTTATGATTGACAGTTTAAGAGGAAAGCAGAAACAAATTATACTGTAAATATGTTTCCATATAGTGGTTACCTTCAGGGTCTTTGAAAAGAAAGAAGACAACTTGTACCATAGGGTGCAAAGCTTTATAAAAGTACACAAAAGGAAGGAGGCAAAGGAAAGAAAAGAGGTTGGAGGTGAGTATGTGTGAAAACTATAATAAAAGACAAAGCAGACAGTAAGATGATGACTGCTGTATGTGTGCTGAAGGACTGGATTAAGTTTCTCTATCCAAAATGTTCCTTTTAATTGTGCAGCATAATCAACAGCCACAATTTATGTTACTGCTTTTTCACTCAGTATTAAGTAGCGTGCGCCATCTTGTGGCACGGATCTGGGATCTGTTCCAGGAAGCAGATTTAGCTAACATGAGGGAACCTGTTCCAGGAAGAGAGCTAACTCCAACTCTGAGTTAGCTGAGTTAACTGTTCTGAAATATTTAAAACCTATAAAGCTGAGACATTTCTGAGAACATGAAACCGTGACTGACCTCTGACCTTTGACTCAGTGAAACATCTCTGCTGTGGCTGTCAGAGAGCCGTCATCTATCAGTGGAATGAAATTAGTTGTGGAATTAAATTAAGATGTTGATCCCAACACTGGAAACAATACAGCTTAAAAAAGGGTCAGCAAAACAGATGATGTAGCTCATATAAGTTCAGTCAACTTCTAAAGTCTGATATTCAGTAATTAATAAATCTTGTTTCATTTCATGCTACTGTAGGTCTACTGCAAAAATAATAAATATAAAAGGTAGTATTAAAGTATGTAAAAAATTAAAATTTGCCGCCTCAGCAACACCGAACAAGCAAAATCTTATAAAAACAGGTTTGAGTTGCTAAACAGAAAAACATATAAAGTCATTCATAACAAAGTGTACAAGCACCAGGAGCTTTAAAAAACATGCAACCTGCATTTATTTCACAAAGTACGAGGCATAACTGCACATTTTAGCCAGCTTTTTACATTTCATGGACAAGGATTGGAGTTATCTAAAATTTCACATCTGTCAATCACAGCCTCGGCTTCCACCGTCTGAATGGCGTTATACGTTCCAGTGATGAATAATGTGGTGCTCTCTCCACTGCCAAAGGTGCGGCTGAGGGATGCTGTGAATGGGATGCTGATTTTGGCTCTGTGCCCCCTCATGGAAACTTTGCAGTAGTGGTTTGGCGGTACAGTGAGCTCCACGGTGGCGGAATCAGTGACGTTCTCCAACACAGTGGTTCCCTCACTGAACTGGAACGTCACATCGATGCCGATCTCGATTCTCGTGCCCACGCCCACGACTTCGGGGATGCCGGCGGTGATGCTGGTTTTAACGCCAGACGTGACAGAAGAGGTGGTTTCCCAGTTCCGCTCCAGCTGGTACGTCTTTGTGAAGGTGTCTGTTTTGTCCACTGGGTCACAGTCGTAGTTTTTGATGCTTGATTGAAACGTGAGCTCAGCTGCAGAGAGGGAGATTTTATGCTCTTTAATATTGTACTGGACGTCGTAGAAGTGCTGGCTGACTATATCATCACTGGTGGTCAGGACCTTATAGTCTATGTACCGATATTCATAACCGTTGTAAGGCAAGAAGAAGGCCTGATCTGGAATATTCACTTTGCCGAGTCCATATTCATTCATGCCTACGCACATGCTCCCGGGGCAGGAACAGACTGAATTCTCAGGCACTGAACCAGATGAATAATCCATCCAGCTCAGAAGCTCAAAGTTGTCCTTGTTCACCAGCATCTCAAAGGGGGCACCTTTGAGTTCCTCTGTATTGTAGGCATAGTAACAATACGGACCCTTGGTAGGGGTATAAAAGCCAGTAGCACATCCGTACTTGCAGACGTAATCAGTGCGACCAACATAATCATTGTAAATTGAGACAGCATCACTAGGGAGAAAGCCTTCAAAGTTCACCCACTGCAGAAGGACCTCTCTTGGTGCAGCAACAGAGAAAGGAGGCCAAACCTGCTTTTTTTGTCTAAACGTAGAAGCACTGAGAATCGAAAGCCTTCTCAGCAATGACGCGTCCACCGTCACTTTAGGACCAGCATTTAAATCTGTGTTAGTGGATAAAAAGAGAAGAGGGACAAATATGAAAATGTTTTAATACGAAGCAGAGATCCAAAGGTCGGGGGG
>JASGAU010349157.1:0-27050 GCA_030220045.1 Australoheros facetus | reverse complement strand
CCCCCCCCCACCCTCCGTTTAGAAGAATGGGGGAATCAGATTGAGTTCCAGTGTCCTTTGATGCCTCAGAATGATGCTAACTTATGCAATGGTAGTTTTTAACTCATTGATGGTGACTTTTTCATAAGGTCATAGAAGGTCATACAATTGATGTTCACAACACCAAGATACACACCAATCATCAGCAGTAAATTATCAAATTTTAAACTTTTGAACAGCACTCTGAATGTTCGCATATTTCCTCTTCTTCTGTCTGTCAGAGGTGTCAGCCAGCTTCAAGTCAGGAACATCTGTCCGCTACACCTTCAAGGAGCCCTACGAGCTGAGCAGGAACAGCAGCACGCTGCCATCCTCCATCTACTCCGACCTGACGCTCAGAGGAGAGAACGTCTCCCTGAGCTTCAGGACGAACCAGAGTCCAGCTCTGCTGCTCTATGTCAGCTCCTACTACAGAGAGTACCTGGCTCTGCTCATCAACAGGCACGGTACGAGGGACTGTTGTTTTGTTTTTTTTGGAAGGAGTTGTTTCCCTTTTAATGGTCTCATCTCCCCCTCTCTTTTGGTTTCCTTCCTCTGTATATTGCTTTTTAAAGAACTTCTGCCCTCCAAGTTAACTGAGAGGTTTGTACAGTATGATTCAAATGATCAGTCTTACGCCTGATTACTCTACTTTTAGTTTTCCCAATTTTCAAGTTTTCAAATCTCAGAAAGTTTCTTTTATGCCACTCCTCATCTTTCTCCCTAAACTTTCTCTATTTTTTTTCTTTTTTTTTTTGCTTCTCCTTGATGCTCATCTCATTTTACCTCTCTTCTCCTCTCCTTTTGTTCTCTCTCCCATTCCTGACATCTTCTCCTGATTTTGACCTCCTTTCTTGCTCTGTGTCATCAGAATCTGTCAGATCACTCCTCTCTCTGGATTTGCCTCGTCAGCCTTTACCATTTTTCTGTCCAGCTATTAGGTTTTGTCTTAAGTTAAGAAGAAAGCATTTTCTCGACTTATCTCTGAGACCTGATGAGTGACGCGACAGGAATAAGAATTAAGTGGGCTGATAAAGGGTGGCAGGTCAGCGCACTTCTGAATGGAAAAGCCGAAAACATGCTGAAGTGTTTTCTTAACTTCTATGTGAAATAATTATGTTGTGAGTTTGACTTTTAAGAGTGGTACGAGGCACTTTGAGTTGAAAATTACATTTTCAGCATCCAGGAGTCTAATAAAATTGGGACTTTGCTGCTAGATTAGTTGTAAATGGATTTTTTTTTCTGGTGTTAATGACTCAGAGAATGCTGATGGACAGCAGGGCATTAAGGTTTGCTGCTGACCGTGGAGTCGTCAGGTAAATGCTCTTAAAATGAAGCGTCCAATTAAATCCCTGAGAGCTTTCTCTTGTTTGCCCTAAGATGGCTCATTTCTTTTTATCCTTGGCTGCAGTTAAACCCCCTCAGTCCAAGTACTGCTGCTTCACTTAAGGCTCCTTTTCTTTTTTTAAAGAACACATTTATTGTTAATAGAGCGGCGGCAGGTACCTGGGGGTTTCTGATATTTCCTTCTTTTCCTCAGCACCTCAAAAAAAGAAGATATTGAGTTGTAATTGTGACCTTGTGATGTGATTTATTCACTTTTATTTATGGAAATATTGCACATTTGGGAAAAAACTTTACTTTTCAAAAACAATCTTTAATCTTCCCTTTTTTTGTTAAATCTCCAATTAATACGCTTGACTTAGATTAGTTCTGTTATTGATGGAGAATTAGCACTTATCCCCTTAATATGGAAATCTCAATTAATGGAACAACAACTTGTTTAAAGCATTGAGATATTTATGAAGGATTAAGTGTGTGTGCCCTGCTGGCGAGGACTGCACAACGTAGCAAGGCCGAATTTTCAGGGTAAGAAAAATCTGCCTAATGCAGATGGTTTAAGCTGAAATCCTTCATTGTGAAAGTGTAGTCCTGAATGTTGTTGCTCCTTTCAGAGAGTGGCTTGATGAGTGTTTATGTGTGTTTCTGTTGTGTGTGAAGATAAGCTGGAGGTGAGATACAAGCTGGACAGCAGCAGAGATGCTGAAGTGTTAAAGAGCAGCGTGAAGAGTGTGGCCAACGGACAGCTGCACACGGTTGCCATCAGGAGACTGACGGACTCTGTGTCTGTCCAGGTAAAACCACCTCATCAGCTCATAACATTGTTGCAGTTTGCACATCAGCAAAGTACAAAGAAATCCAGCAGATGCATGCAAAGGTCTTGTTTTTGGCTATCTAAAAAAAACAAAAAAAAACATCCAGTGTTTCATGTAAAGCAGCTGCGAAGTTGTTGTTTTGGGGGGTTTTTTCCACTGGAGGAACAATAACGTCTTTGCAGGGCAGATATTTTCCATTTGCATAGATAATGTGAATTATGTTGATGACTAGCCACTACTATACCAGCAACCCATTCACAGTAGAAACCTTTGGCATTTACAGCATCTCACTTTCCACACAGAAAAAGGAGAAACAGAAAACTTCACCTTTATTTTTCTCTTTTTCTTTTTTTTTTTTTAATATTTTGGTTGCACATACTGTGTGCAACCTTCACTTCATAACCCTTAAGAAGTCTACAAACTGATATTTCAGCAACATGGATCTTTTACACTTGGGTGCACCAGAAAACACATCATACAAACAGGCCTCTGCTGCCACAACTGAACAAGAATTTCCTCTTTGCACCACGCATTGATCAGTGAGTCATTTTATTCTGCATTTCCAGAATAGTTAGTAGATGTGGCTCATAGCTGTCACAGCAGTCACGTTGCAAGATAGATATGCTGAACAGCCACCGCTGAACTTCTCTTGCTGTGCAGTCTCTATAATACCGTCATTTTGGGACCACAACCACAAAATATTGCCACGATTCTTTAACATTTTTCATCTTTCATCTGGAATTTCTAACTTTAAGGGACTGTTATGAAGATTTTTGTGCTTGTTGGCCATTTCTGGAAAGGAAATGCATCCTGAATAGCCCCTGTACTCAGGAGGATGTTTTTCAGTCATTCATCACACATAATTATGACTCAACAAACATATCTCCATTTGGGCTGTTTATGTTAATAACGCACAGCTGATGATATAAATTGTCTGGTCTTTTTTTAAACTTTCATGCAGTTAAATGCAGTCACTCTCATTTTGAGTCTAATTTATGTGCAAACAAAGGGACTGCAAACACAGTAAACAAAGTTGGATTATTTTTATTTTCGAAAGATATCGTGATTACATTGTTATATTTATTAATTTACAGTAATTGATTGGTGAAAATACAGTATCATAATTTTGATGACCCAAATCGGATTTACCAGTCATGCAATTTGATTCACTTGCTAAAATGATTCCATAAATAATGCAAATTCATGCATTGCTGTGTTGTAAAAACCTGCTGCTGGTACGTCGACGATGCGCTGTTTGCATGTGCAGACAGAGGAGACGAGGTGTGAAGCTACTTAAGATAAACATTTTTGTTCACGTTTGCAAATGAGGTGCTTTATCTCAAGGGTAATAACACACACACACACACACACACGAGCAGTTCTTGTGCGTACTGCACTACAGTATTAAGAAATTTGTGAGGAATCCTAGTCAGCAGTTTAGTTTCAACCCACAGCAGTTGGATGCAGCTACAGCAGGACAGCGCGGACAAACCGCCCATTAAAACAGCCACAGATGAAATATGAAGCATCTTCATCGTATCTGGATCTCCTGAATCTCCTATCTTGTTAACAAGAGCCTCAGATGATGTACGAGGTAAATTTTATCTAACCAGGAGGCAGCAGCCTGAATGCCTGTATAATTATCAACTGTGAGATAAATTACAAGGTGACCTTGTCTGGCGTGGGCGTAGGCTCATGATTCACTGTGTTGTGAGGCTATGAGGCACATCTCAGCTTATCAGTTTCCATCATATTGAATTGCTGTAGCATTAGCAGCATACAGTAGAGGCGTAAGGTGACGGCTTTGTCTGGGAATATTTTAACAACTATTTATAACAAATTTAGGTAAAATCCGAAGCACATTGAAAGTTCCTCTAGATGAACCATTTCTATCTTGGAGACTCAGTGAGATGTTTTTTTTTTCTTGCCATATCTACCGCTAGAAGTCGCCAAAGTTCAAATAAAACGTTCCACTTACAGTAAATTCTGGAACCAAATCTTTTCCTTCAGATTGATGAAAATGCCAGAGAAGACTTCAATCTGACATCCGACGGGGAATTCAACGCTGTCAAGTCACTGGTGTTGGGCAGAGTGCACGGTAAGTGAGGAGCCTGTAAAAAATAGAGAAGAAGCCCTTTTAGTCAAAGAGCACTCAGACTCACACTCATTTGGATAACAGCTCTGGGGTGTTTGGCCTCATTTCACACTCAGCTTTGGAAAACTTAAAGAAATAAATGTAGCTTTAGCTGTTCTCAGCAAGCCTCATTATTCAGATTATTTGAAGAAAAAAAAAAAAGAAGACTAAGGCAAAATAGAAAAATGTCTTTAATCACAACTTTAACCCTGAACATCTCAGCTATCTGCTCCAGGAACTGATGTCAAACTGGATATCAACTTTAACGTGTGATGGCTAATGTTTCATAAGATCATCCAATTACTCTACACAAATGCAGCGCCCCAGAGTGAGGTGATTATAGTTAATTAAAACTACCTAAAATAAAATAAAAATACACGGGAAATATGTTTAATTTTAATGTTTGTCAATTATGGGGAAATTTGCCACTACAGCAAGCTTAAGGAAAGTGCATGTATTTATTAATTCTGAAATATCATGACTGTAGGTATGACTCACTTGTCTTTACCTGTTGTGTTTGCACTTAAATCTCTTTAATTAATGCCATAGACTGTATGATTTCAAATAGACAAGTTAAGCTTTAACGTACGTCACTCTCCTCACGTTACACAGTAAACACAGTTCTCGTTTTGGCATGTCGATGCCATCGGCTGCTGCTTCAACACCTCCACCACCCCAGCATCCAGCTAAAGGCTCTTACTTACTTATCAAGTGAGGTCCCTAACCTAATGGCTCAAAAGGAACCCACAAGCAGCTGCCGCTCAACAAGCTTTTAATGATGAAAACATGGTTACTCAAAACAGACAAACAGAACTGGAAGAGAGGGGAGCCCCGGTCGTGAACCAGCCACACAACGGGCCATCGGAGTCAGGCTTCCCCCCTAAACGAATTCATTAACTAAACTAATAAAAACCACAGTCATGCCGGTAACTCCCTCACAAACTGCATCCAACAAACAGAGCTTTATGAGCAACAGATAGGTGATGCCGATGGAGATCTGGCAGGAGAAGTAGGGCGGTGACCGAACACCCAGGCTCCGCCTTCTCTGGGTTTATATCATGCTGCGATCCATCAACAACCAATCAGCATTGAGGACAAACCAGAGAAGTGAGAGAGCTTGTTAACGAGGATGACAGTAAAACAATAAGATAATACCTGGACCAACACCCTGAGGTCACGCATAATCCACTCCCCAGTTTTATATTTGTGAGGAGTGATAAGTTTGGAGCCATACACCAAACTGCTGCTCTGATAAATCAGTGTATACTGAGGGTATTTAAAAGTAGAATGTGAGGCTGTTCTGTATTGTTGTAGAGTCTTTACCTTACAATATAAAGCAACTTGAGGTGACAGTTGTTGTGATTTTGGTGCTATATAAATAAAACTGAATTGAAGTGGATCCCTGAGTTGTTTGACTGCATAATAGTCATAAAAAGAAATCTATGAGTTTTTAAGCAAAGGATGTTTTATTAGTGTGCTCATGTGGGGGTGATAAAATCAAGGCACCGCAGGAGAAGTTTGGGAACCACTGCGTAAGCATTATTAAAGAAAAAGTCTGATGTGGCTGAGATGCTTGCACTTATTCAGTGTTTAGTCGTGACAGAAGATGCATCCCAAATAATTTTATTTATTTATGTAGCCTTTTTTTTTTAGCAGTGCGCTTATGGGGATTATTAAATCCAATGTACGCTCAAGTTCCCAGCTGCTTATTTGTAACACACTAAAAATAATGTAGTTTAATTATGACTGTAGATAATATGCATTATAGACAAAAGTATTGGGCCATGTCTCTTAACCTTTGAATTCAGGTGTTTTCAGTCCCATTGCCACAGGTGTATAAAGTCAAGCACCTAAAATCAAGTGGAAGCAACTCAGCCACAAAGTTAGAACCCAGCAGGGGGTTGGCGTAAAAGTCACCATCACTCTGCTGACTCAGTAACTGCAGAGTCCCAAACCTCCTCTGGCATTAACATCAGCACAAAAACGGTGCGCTGGGAGCTTTGTGGGTTTCCGTGGCCAAGCAGCTCCTGCAGGTGTAATATGTAGGTGTCCACAAAGACTATGAAAGTTCATCTTATTGACATAAATTATGAAAAAAAAAAACTTTCCCACAATACTTACATTCTTTGAGATGCACTAGTACATTAAAAAAAATAAAGGAATTATCCCTATTCCCTCTTTATAGTGAGATTTGAAAATACAATTGAAATTATAAAGCAGACAGTTAATAACAGCCTTATTACAATCTTTTAAAGTTAGCACAGTTCTGTCTTACAGGAGAAAACATGATGTACAACTTAGTTCAATAAATACAAAGTACAGAACACGAAGAGCTCATTATTCATAATGTTGTAAAAACGTTTAATAAGTAAATATAACTTTTTAGATATAAATATCTAAAATGAATGCAGGTGTTGTGATAGGTTGACGAATTTCCCTCAGCGAATAACAGCCAGCAGTTCAAAAGTCAGGCCACAGAAACCTGCCTTTGCAGTAACGTATCCAGGATTACACCACTTTTCAATTAGTGACCCTTTTAGTGACCCTGATGTTATTGAAACCCACCAAATTCAATGCAAATGAAATGAAACACAACAATGCTGCATTTATGCAAATCACGGTCGTATTCGACAGCCTCTTTGTTGAATGTGCCACACTCTTTGACATTCACAAATTGGTACTCATTGCTTTTTAATTACAGATATGGGCCGTCTGGTCCCGGTACAAGCATATGCTGGTGAGAAGGATTAGTAAATGCTAGCTCTATGAAGAATATGGTGTTCACTTTTTATTGAAACTTTATTTAATTCATACTTGCAGTCACTTTGCGCAAAGTAGTTGGCATTTTTGTTGCCATTAATATGAATCGCATTGCACTTCATTTTGTTCCTCCCACTTCCATCAACAAGGCTCGGCTAAATATTCAGAGCGCCTACTCTGTGTAACAGTGTATGCATAAAACAATACAGCACTGCAGACTTTAAAACGCATGGTTCAGGCAACACACTATAATCTATACAACAACAAATATTTGTACAAATGTAACAACCTCCAAGAAGGTAGCTATTATAGTATAACTCATCAGCGTTATCACAGTATGTACATGTAGTTATTTAAAAATTTGATGAAGACCTTTCTTCAAATGTGGTCTCTGCGAAGGTTCACCATCACTGGCAGGTGAGGTCAAAACTGAACTGTGCTTCCTCTACACATGCACAGATTTTACACCTGGAGGGGGGAAAGATGCTCCCCCCTCTGGGAGGGTTAAACCACATCTTCATTGATCTCCTGTGCGTACTCCTGGACTGGAACCTGTAACAGTGTTGGGGTGAGAGAGAAATTGCCTCCGTCATGACTTATTCATGTTCTCCCTGAGCAGCTCCATCAAAGACAGGCTGAGATATAAGCTGTTAATAACACGAGGTGCTGAAAGGCTGCAGGCTGTGGTCACAGCTCTCTGATAAGACTCTGAGTCACAGCAGCACGCTGCCGGTTTGAAAGGTAGCATGCTGCAATTAATAGTGAAACATGAGTCAGCCATATGAAATGCCTTTTATCTGGGGCGTCCATCGGGTCATATGGCGAACATGAGAAAATGTATAATTTTGCACAAGTTAAGCCCAGTTTGTTTTAGAATGTGCGTGCCAGTATAGATATGTCTTTAAACTGAACAACTTTAGCAAAATCTGTAAAGGTTGCAACCATCATGTAAATCTACATGTAATGGAAGCCATGCGCTCACACCATCTAATTGCACAGCTAATCCAAATTCCCTCGAGATCCTTTGTTTTTTCTGTATGCTGTAAAACTGCTCAGTGTAGCACAGTGGGTTTTAACCCTGTCATGTCAGCATGTGACCGGTCCGCCCCTCTGTCAAACCAGAAGAGGCAGGGAGCCAGATCAGGATCCAAAAGGCAGCGGGAAAGTGGATTTTCTGTCACTCCCCTCGAACCCTGTCATCCATCAGCCAAACTAATGGACCCGGAAGGAGTACACAGAAGCAAAGTGGGGGCAGAGAGGGAATGCAGTGTATCAGAGGAGCTTACAGCCTGCTGCAGTGTCTCCTGCTGCTCTCATCAACATGCAGATGTGTGCTGGTAAAACCGCAGTCACCTCTCAGTCATCTGAACAGATACTGATGCAGCTGCTTCCAGCATTAATGTGGGCTTTCACAGCTGCTGTTTACACTGCTGTGAAGGAGCAGAGGTGAATGATGGAGGGATTTAAGTCAATAAAATGAACAGATAGAGCTGGAGAGAGTGCACGTGTCTCATGGAGTGATGGATGCAGACTTTAAAGCTGTGTGTTGTATTGACAGTGTGTGTGTGTGTGAGGTTATGTGTGTCCTTTTTACTGCCAGTGAGCTACCACTATTGTCCCAGTCTGATAACATGGGAATGTGAAGCAGGATCAATGAACCTGTCAGCGTTTGTCATGTTTTACTTAGCCAGATCACGAGAGAGAGAGAAAGCTTCTAAAAGATTAAACGATCAAAAACCAGAAGTGACTGAAAAAGTTTATTTTTAAAGTACCTTGATTTGATAAAACTCTGCTGGAAACCATGTCTTTTATATTTTTGAAGCTGTTTTTTTTTTTTTTATTATTAGACACATGGCCTTTTTTTTATTTTTACTGTAAAGGGATTGGTTTACATTTGGGAAATAGTTATTTTCTTTATCAATAACATTCAGGTGTGAAGATCAATAAAGAAGGAGATCTGTATGCTATTTCTAAAGCCAGTGCTAAAACCAAATTAAGATGAAGACGAAGTCTGGAAATAAGGCAAATTAGGAAGGCCTGTCCACTGTGACAAGCCGGTAAATGGTACAGATTACAGATTAAACATGCAAGGTAAAGCTAACCGGGTGCTAAAAACAGACGCACTTTTCTTTGTGGTGCTGTGTCATCCTTCTCACTAAACTCTTGCCAAGAAAAGCAAAGATGTGCACTTCTCAAATACTCGTAGCGATGAGCTATGTGTTCACGGGGCTTATTTCTCTGTCTCGCATTTACACATTGTAGTTGTACAATAGTTCACCCACAGCGAGCACAGCAAGGCTTCTCCTCAAGCGAGACTTGCTGGTTGATTTGTAAAGTGAGACTTTCCAACCATTATACAAGCACAGATCTGACAAGACAGAATTTTCAAAAATTAATTACATGGATGTCGGGGAAAAAGGCTTTTGACTCTTCTCATTTTTAGAGTTTGATATTTTCTTATTCCCAGAGTCCGATGACCTAGATCCAGACCTGGCCAGGCTGGCGTCCCTTGGTTTTACCGGCTGTCTGTCGGTGGTTCACTTCAACACCATTAGCCCTCTGAAAGCAGCACTTCTCCACCCAGACACCAGCCCTGTCATCATCACTGGACCTTTAGTCCAGTCAAACTGTGGCTCTGCGGCTTCAGCCAATCCCTATGCAGCTGAGAACACGCACCACCTGTCAGGTAAGAAGGGAGGAGCCCCATCTGTACGATCTAGTAAGTCAGAAAGACACATCTGTGAAGAATTTAGTTGTTTTGTGCTAATTAGATTGATCACAAAATAATTAGTCTTATATTTAAGTGTCAAAACCTAGTTTCCCAAGTTGCTAGTTTTACTTTAGCTTTAATTGGGCTACTGCATCAAGTCTCTACATTTGTCTCACTGCCAGATACCTAATGAAGCAACCGGTTAACAAAACTTTAGGCGGCACCGTTTCTAAATAAAATTATCTTCAATAATTGGTTGGTAGGTTGGCATTTGTTGTGAGTGAAGTCAAAACCTATATTAATGTATCTCACAGAACAGCAGCTGGAGTGGATGATGGTGTACAAAATGTCCAAAATCTGGGTTTGGCTTAGCTAACAAACAAACTTTGGTTAAGGTTGGAGAAATCTGTCAATCTCAAGCTTTTTTGTCTGTATTAGATTAAGACCATGGTGCTGTTGCTGCCTTTAAAACAGAATTTTAAAAAGTCCTTTTGAGCAGATATCGCATCGTGCCGTGAATATTTTTGGAGAAAAGCATCGTCAGTGACCTTTGTGCTACTTAGTATCAACATTTTTGAGACATGACAGTTAATTACATTGACTAAAACGATTACATTAGCTGGTAAAGAGCACACACCACATGCTGTTACAAAGTAGTTGTGTATATATACATAATTTCTAAGAGATATTCTTGTTAAACTGTTTGGTACACAGGAATCCTCCAGCCAGAATTTATCATCCCAACACAGGGTTGGTTCTTTGGGTCCAATCAAGCTGTCATATACTGTAGCCTGCTGTGTGCTTTGTAGCTTGGAGAAGGCATGATGTGCGGAGGGTGGGATGGGAGGTCAATAGAGGCTCAGCAGTGAATTCTTGCCTCGTACCATGGCTGGAATGTTGTTTCATAAAAAAACGACAGCCCAATTTTCTTGCACTGGAAATATTTGCCTTGCTGTATGAACTTTTGAATCACCCAGGGAGCTGTACTATAGCTCACTGCAGGCATTAATATTTCTGGAAAATATATCAAGCCCAAAAAAACTTATTCAGAAGATGCTTTTGCCCTTTCATTTTAAATGTAACTGATGTTCTCTCTGCTCTAAATAGCTAAGTAGCTAGGCTAATCTAACCCTTTTAACATGATGGCAAATGTGCAAGAGTAGGTTAGAAGGCTAACCAAAGAAAAACGAAGATGTCAGTGTCTGAGTATGTTTGTTTGTTGTTTTCTGTCATGGTTCTGTGTGCGCGCGTGCATTTGTGTCTATCTTCTTGATGGGAGCTGCTTTTGCAAGCTCTATTATGTCTCGTTAAATGTGTACACCTTGTAGGGGAGACAAATGACAATGTGCTTGATAACATAATTAACTAGGACCACAGAGGGGAGTTACTGGTCTTGTTTTCATTCAGTTCTATATTCCTTCAGAATATAAAAGTCTTCCTGGTCCAGTATTCCGTATCCGCTCAAAATTATGATATTGTTAATGTTTCTCTAAATAGCCCTTCTTGTCTGTTTCTCTGGTCTGAGCTGTTTATTTCCTCTCAGTATCCTATTCATCTACCTTACCTGGTTTTTCTATTAAACCTCTCTCCATCTCTTCTTTTAATTAATGTTACCCTTGGTCGGTTTTCCATCTATACTTGTGTGTATTTACGGCTTTTTCCCCCCCTCTTTATCTCCTCCTTTCTCTTTCTCTGCTGTAGATCAGTCTGGTTCGACAGGTTCAGGTCAACCTTTGATCAATGCCATTAGGACGGACTCGGCTCTTATTGGAGGTACTTTAAGCATAATTCACTATGCTGGAACATTTTCACCTTGTTTTGCTGTTGAACTTCTCTCGAACTGTGTGGGACTCAATATTTCAGCGATAAGGGGTTTTCTGCAAAGTTTGATATGATGAGCAAAATATTTCATTTAAACTACATTAAATTTTTCTCCCCGTGTGCCCAGATTAATTTGAAATGAAGATTGACCCCAAAGTGTTCCTGTAAAGTTTTAGCAGGACAAACGTGAGACAGTCAAGTGGTTTAAAAGTGTCTCAGTGCACAAAGGACAGCTGAACTAACTGAACCTCAGCTGAAACTTTCACAGTGTTATCTTCAAAAGTTTTGAAACCAAAGTAGTACAGTGCAAAATTGATTTCTGCTCTATTTCTGAATTCCAGTTAGATTAAACTTTCTCTGAATGAAGAAATGTGTCAAACGGTGCAGTTCAGCTGAGTGCGAATGTGTGAAATTCTCTTCAGCGTGTGCTGAAGTTAGATTAGAACAACCGGACTGCAGGGCAAAGAGCCGACTTACCCAGGAGAGATGGGCAGACAACGTGCTGTGAGACTGTGAGCACTGTGAAAGATTTACAAGTGAATTACAATACGGGTTCTGCTCAGCTCATTGTCTAACCAAATGGGACTGTAGGTATCAGCCCTTTACTGCAGGGCATAAAATTATTACCAGCTTTCTTATGAGGATAGTGCTTTATGTTGTTGTAGAATAATTCCCCAGCATGTGTAGCCTTTGGTTCCCATTCTTTCCTTTACAATATGAAGCCAATAAGGATACGAGTAGGGCAATCTGTCACAGAAAGCAACACATTTGAAAGTGTGTGTCCAAAGGCTAAGCACTTTACTGTTATTGGCAAACTTAGTCACACTGCATAGAAATGACAACGTTACACACTACATAGGCATAAAACGGCAAAGATACTAAAAGTAAGACTTCAAAAAGTAAAAACTGTGTTTACTTTTTGCTGCTTATGTTAATTTCCAGTTCCATATTTTTATTCTTGGACTCTACTAGACTAGCTTTGTTGGAATCATAGTTCAGAATAATCCTTATTTATCTTATACTTGACTTCGATGAAGCCCTTTAATTCAACCACTGTCTGAAAGGAGCGTTTTTAGCTCTCTCCTCCCAGTATTGAAGCCAACTTTCTTGTAATTTTTTTTTTTATTTATAGTTATTTTTATTTTATTTTTTATTTTACTTGTTTTTAATTTAATTTTATTATTATTATTTATTTATCATTTATTTATTTTATTTCTTTTCTTTTCTTTTTTTTAATTTCAGCTTTCTTCTCATTAGCTGCTCCTCGGAAACATCAAGCAGTACTGAGTGGGCGGGGCTCAAGTGCTCATAGTCACAGTCTCTGTGCCTGAGATGACCACATTAGAGATATCCACTCCCAGTGTCAACAGACCAGACCCGAGAGTAGTTGCTTGGCAGTAACTATTCTGTAGATTTTTTTTGTAAATTAATGTTTTTATAATATACAGTACTGTGCATAAGTCTTGCATCACCACTCATTTCTTTTATATATTGCTATGAAAATGAGGGAATAGGTGCAGCAGTTTATTGAAACATGGGAATAAAGAGTACCAGTCAAAGGTTTGGACACATTTGTCCATTCATATGAAAGGGTGAATGTGTCCAAACTTTTGACTGGTACTGTACATGAAACAGTATATAAGGCAAAAACAGAGTTTGTACAGTTCTGATGAGCTAGAAATGTGGTCACACCAATATTTGATAAGATCACCGTTACTCTTAAACACAGCCTGAACTCTCTTTGGCAGCTTTCCTGTCATTTCTGTAAGTAGTCTTCAGGAATAGTTCTCCAGGCTTCTTGAAGGACATTCAAAGCTCTTCTTTGGATGTTCTGTTCTCTGTTGACTGATGATCCCTCACTGCTTCAATAATATTGAGGTCTGGGCTCTGGGGAGAGCAATCCATGACTGACAGTGTTCCACTGTGTGTTTTTCTATCCAGGTTATCTTTTACTGCATTGGCAGTCTCTTTGGGATCATTGTCATGCTGAAAAAGGAAGCCATTACCAATCAGACACTTCCCAGATGGTATTTCATGGTGGACCAAAATCTGACCGTACTTTTGTGTTCTTAATTCAATCAATTTTGACAAGATTCCCGACACTACTGGCTGAAATGCAGCCCCAAACTATGACAGAGCCTCGATCGTGTTTTACAGATGTACCGTTGTACCTCTGCTGTACATATTGATGACAATTTGAACCAGAAAGTTCAAATTTGGATTCATCACACCGTAAGATCTAATTTTGAATCCAGTTCTTGGGTAATTTGGCATACCTCAGCCTTTTCTCCCCATTTCCCTTCCTTAAGAATGGCTTCTTGACAGCCATTCTTCCACTGAGAACATTTCTGATGAGGCTTCATCGAACAGGATCAACTGAAGGTCCAGAGGTCCTGTGTCAAGAACTTGCTGGATTTTTTTCCCAATTTTTTAAGGTTGGGATTTTCAAATGATCTCCTGTAGCTAGTTTTACCATTTTTTTCTTTTGTCCTCCACTTTTCTTAAATTTTAAGGACGCATTGCACAGCATTCTAAGATATGCCAAGTTTTCAGCTAATAGCTCTTTGGGAATCACCTTGTTGGTGTGAAAATACAATTTTATGTCTGTCAAACGGTGTTATCTTTGGCATTTTTTATAGATTCGACTTAAGAAATAGTAACAAATTAGGTGTTTTTGCAACAGGCTGCTAGTAACAGAGTGACTAAAGATACAGCTGGTTCTTTGCTAAGTTATCTGCGATGTATAGACACAACACTGGTTCATCCCTTGAGTTAGGTGCTCTATTTATGCTTGAATGATTAATAAGTCAGTGCTAAATGGTATAACAAACCAAAAAAAACAAAAAAAACATTACTCTTAAAATGTCCCTCAAGTAAAACAGAGTATTTCCAGTAGTGTAGTACTGCTGGTCAAAAAATACCTTCAGCGTCTTTGCTAACTTGTTAAATCGCAGCATGTTGTTTTCCCTTTCCACACATTAAATGCACGTATAGAACATGAAAATATAATAGCCTTTTTTTTTTTTGTTTGTTTGTTTTTTTTTTGGCCACAGCAGCTTTTTCCTATTAAGTGGAGATAGACAGGAAATGGGGAGGAGGATGTGGGGAAGACAAATTCAATTCAATTTATATAGCACCAAATCACAAGAAAGAGTCGTCTCAAGGCGCTTTGTATTGTGGGTAAAGACCCTATAATGATACAGAGAAAACCCAACAGTCATGCGGGCAAATCAGCGACAGGCCGGCACCCGAACCTGCGCCGCCTGCACCGCAACGTGGTGTATGTGTGCGGTCGCCTGCTCCACCACTGGGCTACCTGGGGGTCCAAAAAATATAATGCCCTTTTAGTTGCTGGACAGCACTTTTTATGGATCTTGGCTACTCTTTTTATACATGTTCCAAACTGCATTAAACGCATGAAGCAGCTACCTCTGCACTGAGCCCTCATATACAAAAATGATCATCCTTCTTTATCTAACTCTCAGTAAGAAAGCGAACACTTCTTTACCATTTTTAGGTGCGCATCTGCCCCCAACGCTACCGTCATGGCAGTTTTAATGAAAACTTTATGATAATTTTTGGAGCATGTAGTTTGTGGTGCTTTTGAAGTCTATGGTGTATTATTATTATGTCCACTTCACTGATTTAAATACTAAGTTTAATAAGTTTAAGTGTAGGCTACATAACATAAAAGGCCCGTCGAATCCTGAATGTTTGAATCAGTAAATATCCTCTGCCCTGCAGGTGTCATCGCTGTTGTCATCTTTGTGGTTGTGACTGGACTGGCGATAACGGCCAGATTCCTCTACCGGAGAAAAGAGACATATCGAAACCAGCAGGTGAAGGGAGTCCAACAGGAGAACAGCCAGGATTTTCCCTTTAACAACCAGGCTGACTCCCAGAATGTCTCCAGTGAAAACCCAAAGGAGTATATTATTTAACCTGATGCCTGAATTCCTGATGAGATGGTGGGTTTTTTTTGGAGATGAGGGTGCAGACCGGACTGTCCAATCATCCCACAGGACTTCAGACTGCACACCGAGCCACAGCGCAGTGGTTCCACGCAATAGAGAACGCAAAAAAGGAACAGTGCGCACAGTCTTTTACTGTATATTTTGTATATATATATTGAATCAAACAGACTACAGTGCTGGACCTAAAAAGTGTTGACACCCTTGTTTCCACTACTATGAATATTAAAAAAAAAATGTATATGTCAGAAGTTCTGTCTACAGCAATCTCTAGCTATTGTCACTCGGTCATATTCAAAAGTTGCAGGTATTTTGTGTTTTTATGTGTTGACTTAACGTGATTTCTTTATTCCAGTGAATCAGGGTGTTTTGGAGTTATTTGGCTGATGGCACATGTTTATGAGGGTGATGAATGCTCGTTTGCTTAACTGGAAGTGGAAAAGTCTGTCCCTTAATCAGGCCCTCAGGAAGAGTACTTCTGTAAGTGCGGGCATTTGTTCATTTGTGATGCCTTTTTATTATGTGGGAAGCTCTAGGAGAATAACAATTTAGAGGTTGTGGAGCCTTGAAACCCTCTTTAAAGAGAACTTGTGTGAGCTTGTAAAATTGTACATTGTCGGAGGGAATTCAGCTGAGAAACATCCACGAACTGCCAGGCTTTTGTCAGCATGCCACTTATACATTTTGTTGTGAGTGATTTCTTTCCAGCCACGTTTTGCAAGAACAAATTTTTTTTTTTTAATTTGTCCTTTTTTAAGTGGCATCTTAAAAGTCAACAGTCTCATGAATAAGCACATATTGCATTGGTACTGTTGGTATGCTGCAGTCCTGAAGATAAGAGATTTTTATACAGTAGTGATTGATTTTCTCCTTTCTTTCCTTTTCAGTCTCTTCTTTTCTCTCCTGAGCACAGCACAACATTAAACTTTTTTCTATAGTTTGCTTGCATTTCAGAAAAAAAAAAAAAAGCTTTGTTTGCTCCTTTTATTAACATTTTCTCCTCCCTGCTGCATTTTGCCTGCTTGGAGCACCGTCTCCCAACACTCTAAATGTCTATGAACGGGGAAGTTTTTAACGCTGACGGTGGCGCAGACTCTGTGACAGCGTGGCTGTCTGTCACCTCATTCACTGCACACACAGACAGTTAATGTGTTTCTGAAATGCTAATCTGCTCTGATCTGACAGGTGGATTGTGATTTGATGGAAAGCAGAGACAGATGAGAATAATAAGACTGAAAGATAATCTGAGCGACTGTGTCAGGCAAACATGGTTATAATGAAAACTCTACCAAGCAGAGAGGCTCAACAGCAGCTGTTTGTCAACGCACACCACTGTCTCTCTGAGAGACCCCAATGCACAGATGGGATTTTAATGACAAAAGTTGCTAAATCTTCAAAGTGCATTATTCATCTCATTCGTTGCATTGTTGTCTGTCCCATTCTTGATTCCAGAGAGTTCATTCTCTGGTGAAGAAACGTCGAGTGTCCTTGGAGGAGAAGTAACTGCGGTGCAACACTTGATTACGTAGAAAGACTCAACAGGTGACTTTCACATCCAGACAATCGTGCAGACTGAACTCTACTGGGCGGCACGCTGCATGCATACAGAGCAAATGAGATGTTTCTCAAGACCCAGAGAAGAACCTTCTGAAAAAGTTTCCTCTGGAAATGCAGTGCAACATTGTCTCCAGTCACTAATGTGTAAATGATTTGTGGAAACCGTGCGCAAACTGTCACTGTGAGCAACTTTGGTTTTGTCGAACCATTTTCAGGAACAGAACAGGAATAGAACCCTTTTACATTTGAACCTGATTACTTTTTTCTGTATTCTGTAGAAGTTTGTTGATTTGTCATTTAAATACGAAGGCCTGGTCACACCAGAATTTAGGGAAGCCAGTGTTTTTTATTGAAATTGGGTTATTATATCATAGTATGTGTGGTCCTAGATAGATCTGATTCAGAGCCAATCTCTGGCAATGCAGCTACATCACAATTGTCAGATCACAGATTTTAAATCTCACTTCCAGTTGTATGTTTTCTGTTGTCATCAGGTGGATGTATTAAAGATAACTGGATGTCATATGAACAGATGGTGGCTCTTTCATTCCGATTCTCAGTAATACATGGGCTGAAAGAGTTATGCAAACTTCCACCATGGTATCCTTGGATGCTCTGCACACTCCCACAAATTTAAGCGCACACATAGCATTATTTTCTGTGGAGCCTCTTTAGAGCATTCATATCCAAGATTCCCACCAGGCAGGCCTGCTGACTTCCAATTGGCTCCATCGCACACACTGATGTGTGAGGTAGCCAATAAGAAGTCATACTACTCAACTTTCAAAGTATTACTGAGCTTTTGGTCCAGTACTTTGATCTGTTACTGTACTGAATGCATCAAACTCTGATCATTAAAAATAATTATTTTCTGAAGTTTTTATCCTTATTTCACAGCTCTTCCTTTCAGTGATTGGTCTTTGGGTCAGTGTGCATTGTTATTTATGTGCACAGTGCAGCAGCTGGATTCATATCATTTTCAAACGTGAGCTGATAACACAAAAAAGAATTAAAAATCAGAAGTGAGCAGTGCCTGTAATGTGAACACAGCCACAGAAACTGGACATGTTTGATGTTCCACTAATTGAACTCCTAACTGATGAGCTACACCTTCTTGAATATAGTGCCCACCTTTTTAGACTTGTGTTTGGTTTTTTCCCGTTTTGCTCTGCTGTCATGTTGTGAAGCACTTTGTGACATTTGTCTTGAGAGGTGCTATCTAAATAAACTTTTACTTACTTTCAGTTTATTTATATACTGGCGTGTTTACACCTGTATATCTTATCAATGAATACAGAGTAACTGATTAAATAAAAACTTTCCAAAATAAATTTTAAATTGCTTGCTAACTGTAAGCACGTTCATCTGCTCATTTACTTACATGACTTAATTTGCTCGTTGTATTTAAAAGATGTAATTATTTCCCGTTCCTGATTTTCTTTTTTTTTCTTGCTTTGATCATCTAAAAATGAAAGTGAGTGATGCAACATAGCTAATAACCTACAAGACTTTCCTCTATGTTCTCTGGCTCTACATTCCTTCAAATGTTGGTATTGTCAAGCCGATATGCAATTTGGCTAATAGCCCAAATTGATACATTCAAATAAAAGTTTGCATTAATTCAATTGTGCCAAAAATGTTGATCATTTTAAATGTTGGTGTGACAGGTCTGAAGTTACGCAGTTTTCTTGTCATCAAATTCTGTGAAAAACAAGTAACTGCTTCTATTAATAATATTGTCTGTGCATTCAAACAGCGATATATATTTCTCTGTGACAAGTAAACACACTAGTGAGCCTTTACGTTACTTTGGGTGACAGGATTGTATGCATGCACACCCATAGACAGGATAAAACATGGACATAACTTCCAGGTCTAAACAGTAATATGGAAGTGCCTTAAACCGACATTTTTTTTAACATCCAGCAGGGGGCGACTCTTCTGGTTTAAGTATGACTTGTGGTCGTCTAGAAGTCTGTGGGAAAATAGCCCTGGAGTCGCTTGCTCTTGACGTCGGTAAATATGATGACTTTATGGGTTCAGTCGCTAGTTTCAGATCATAATAATAAAAATAAAAAAATTTAGCCCATTTTGTAAATTAGGGTCATCATAAGAGCTGGAAGGGTCTTCTCAAAGAAATGCTCATTGCACGTGCCGCTTCTCTCTCTCATTGCATCTGGATTCAAAATGCCAAGATGCCAAGGGCAGAAATGCCCTATTTAAGGCTTCGTAACTGGACTTCATTAACCAAGAGGTGACGTCGCAGTGACTACGTCCATCTTTTATACTGTCTGTGCATACATCACCCTGTTATGGGAAATGCTCACTAAAGTATCTGTGTATTAATCTAACAAAGTGACGTCCCAGTAAGGTTTGCCAGAAACTACAGCAACCTGAAGTTTTATGAAGTTGCCGGTTGTGGTTTTGAAAAAGAAACTATGCCACTGTGACTTGTTTGGAAATATTTCAAACTTAAGTGGGAACCAATGAACTTGGAACTGAAGCCAGAAGAAAAACTGGGGTAAGTTGAATTTGATCTGTTCATGGGACTTGTTGAGATAAATATAGAATAATGAGAGTCTTATTCTTCAAGATTTTTTTTTTTTTTTTTTTGACTGACAGTGGTGTAGTTTCTCTCTGACAATGCACTTGTTTAACAATGAAATGTTGTCAGTGTATCTGTATTGTTGGTGAATACAGTGATGTGAGTGTGAGTGACATGCAATAGAAATACTTTCATCCTTAATTCTGTTTGTTTGGTTAAATCCTGTTTGATGAAAATAAATAACTGCTTTTTTTTTTTAAACCCATCATGTTTTCGTGCTTTACACACGAATCGCTGAACTGTTAAATGTTGAGAGTAAGTGTGTTTGTGAATCAGTTTCTTCTTATAGTTACATACCTGAATGGTGCTGCAGGACGATGACATGTGTCTCCACAACAAAATGAAAGAAAATGAGTTGAGGAAAGATTCTTTACAAACCGCTGCGTTCTTTAGTTTCTTTGTTAAATGAATATAACATACAGTGAAGACGTCCCCCTCGATAACCGGAACAATTTACATACATTTACATTTTTATATGTGTTCCTTTTAACTGTAGTGTGGGAGGATGCTTATTCTTCTGTGCTGACATTTATGATGGCTGTTAACATCCCAGAGATGAGAGAAATATGTAAAGCCGTGTGGCAACCAGGAGCAGAGGGTGACAAAGTGATTGCCTGTGAAGAGTCACTTAGCGCCTCTGTCTGTTTAAGAGCTAAGACGCCTGAGGTTATGATATGATTCAGCTACCGCACAGCATTGGTCCCCACTCAATTCATTTAAGATCTCCGCTTACTGGTTGTGATCAGAGGCCACAAGTAAAGCTGATAACTGACATCTTCAGCATCGGCGGTGATATCAAAGAAGAAAACATCAAACGGATCAAATGATCTCTACGGCCAACTAGAATTTGAATTCGTTAAAAGATTCGGTCTCATCTGTGGGCTGTGCGGTACACGTTTATTATGTTTGATTGGGATGATAAATACCAGTCTCTTCCCCTCTTTGCCAATCAGCTGACAGCAGAAGGGAAGAGACTGTCATCCTGGGTTAACATTTGAAGGAGCTTTGATGTGCTGGCTTTTTCATCTGCACCGACACTGTGACTCACGGGGTTTTATGTAGCTCCCTTCCTTTGGTTATTTTCGATCCTCACAGTGGTTGAAGCTTTGGAGCTGCCTGTGTTTTAAAGTGACACTGTTAAAACTGCGCTGACTAAATGGTGTGCTGCGCAGTGCTGTGGCAACCATACTGCAAAATACAACCGCACAAAAAGTAGTGAGTACTTTTTAATTTAACTTTGCATTATTAAAACTTTGTGGGGGGGTTTTTCATTAAGGTGTTAAATAAATGCAAAGCATTACCACATTGTTTTATTGTTTTCAGTATTGGGGTTGTTAGAAGTAAAGTAATTACTTTAATAATTACTTTACTTCCTGCTTATTCTGGTACTTTTGTGTGGAGTTGAATACTAACAATTTGACATTAAACATTACTTAAGGCCATATATCCTAATAATTATCCCTCTATGGCATGGTGTTACCCTCAAGCAACAAACCACATTTTGGTTATTACACTGTCCATTGAAATTTGTATCTATTTATTTATTATTTAATGACAAAAGATATGTGTATCTCTGTTCTGTAAAATAAGGAGTATACAATGTTTCCAGGAACCAAATTCACATGGGACGCAGGGCCAGCTTCTACTAACAATAATATGATTTTTATACATTTAAATTTACATAACTATATTTAAAAATGTGCATGTATATGAAAAAGAATAATCTGGTTGTTCAAAATCATATTTTGATTTCATTTATTTAATATTTATTTAATTTGTTGTCTCAAGGCAAGATTAAACAACTTATCTTAGGGCAGTAATGCTGAAGCAGTGCCTCTAAACTCGGGTCCTTGGGGCTGCTCATTTGAGGTATTTCTGTGCTTCCCTGCTCCAAAACACTTGATTCAAATGCTCACCTTGTCATCAGCCAGCTGCATCCTTTAATACCCAGTTGATCATTTGAATCAGGTGTGCTGGAGCATGGTTTGGGGTCTTCAGGAGAACATTGAGTGATGGGAGATATAAGTAGGCACTAACATTAATTCCTAGGAAATGGGCATAAGAACTTTTTACTGAAGGAAAGATCAGGTTTGAGGAAGAGTTTGGAAAGCAATCATATATGTATGTAAATGATGTGTGTACATGTGTATGGGTGTGCATGCAGACACGGGTCTGTGTGGGTCCGGCATCCACCCAAAGTCCAAAGACGTGCATTAGTGAGGTTAGGTAAATTGGTGATTCTAAATTGCTCATAGTTGTGAATGTGAGTGTGAATGGTTGTCTGTCTCTCTGCATTGGCCGTGTGACAGACTGGCGACCTGTCCAGGGTGTACCCAGCCTTTCACCCTATGGCAGCTAGGACACGTTCCAGCCCCCTCAGAATTCTGAATTGGATAAGCGGAAGAAGATGGATGGACGGACGGATGGAAGGAGGTGGGTTTACACTCATCGTTACCCACCACCAAAACAATATCAAAAAGATGTAACAAATCGAAATTGTTCCCATTCACATGTACAAATGGCTGGATGTAGCTTGTAGTGTAAAGCACTTTGAGTCGTGGACAAAACCAGAAAAGCACCTTATCTATGCAGCCCATTTACCATTTACAACAGTATTGCAACAGTCAGTGGTCTAAGGCAGCACTGTATCATCCGGTGCTGCTGGTAGATACAGAGTTACTGCAAAGCACCTCCACACAGATGAATAATTTAAACTGTACTGGTATCTCTCTGCTTTTATTTTTCTTTGTTTTGTCATGAATGGACAGGTAAGCTCAATCTATAAGTCACATCAGCAGAAATGGCCTGTGCTGAAATCAGATACCACCATCATTATTCATCTTTTTTCCCCTCCATTACAAATCTCTAGCTCTGTTTTCTCCTCAAGTTAGCATGTTGGCCATTTTGCTGACTTAAATCCCTCAATTATTCACCTCTGCTCCTCAACAGCCATGTAAACAGCAGCTTTAAAATCTGTAATTACTGTGGTATCCAGCTGTATTAGAGGCTGTTTAGATGACAGAGGGCAGAGTGTGGGTTTAGCGGGACAGATCTGCATGCTGATGAGAGATGCTGATGCAAGCTTTTTGTGTGCCTGTAAACATGGTGCAATTATATTTTAATCTTTACGTACAAGACGCTAATGCAGCAAGTATGCAGTCGTCGCGCACACATTAAATCAGCAGGCAGCACAGATGGAATAATAGCAGAACAGCTAATAGTAGGCCAGTCAAACAGATGGAAATGCACATTTTCATGACTAGGCCACTAATCTTGCAGTTGAAATGACTTTTTGCTTAGCCTCAACCCTCCAGTTCAGCAAGCGCTAGCTGACTAAAAGTGACTGTTATGTGTCAAATTACGTTCTTGCATATGTGCTATTAAGAGTGTATAATGCGTGAATTTACACTGACAATTATGGTGAGATCAGTGCGCTGTAAGTACCCAGATATTAAACCATGTATTTGGTGAGGTTTCACAATTTTTTAGGAGGCGGGAAAAGAGACGCAAAATTATCCTTGTTGTGTTGTGTGTAGCAATGTTTTGGCTCTAAGAAGGGCCTTGAGTACAGCATAGCCTTTTTTGATAGTGTGGCGATATTATGTGCTTCCTCTTCTAAGACCTAAGAGCTGGTAGATGAAACTGTGTGTGAGATTAGAACCTCAGATGAGGGACTGGATTCCTGCTTTCCTGCATTCATTTTTTCTTCTCTTGGATTACACGTAAACTCCAAAAGTCTCATCATCATTTACTATGAGACACTCAATTAATGCTAAGCGAAAAGTTTTATAGGGTAATTATAGCAAAGGCTATAGGGCCTCAACCTAATCTTAGCATTAAAAACATATCTACACCTTAAAATGCAATGATTTATGAGCAGTCAATATGTGTAGCCGACAGACAAACCTACAAATTTTCAACTATTCATGAAGTCATTAGAGCTTGCCTTGTTAGATGTGAGACTAGTGAAAATACAAAGTGAAAGAGACTCTTCAGCCAGATGTGTTAAGTACTAATTAATGAGTGAGTGACCAGGGTTGGTTTTTGTTTGTTTTGTTTTTGGTCACTTTGTCTGGACTGAATACAAACAGGAAAAAAAAATGGCAGAGCGCTGGTGGGGTTCACGTTCCATAAAATAACTTGATTTGTATGTCATTGAGTGAAATAAGCATTTGATCCCCAACCAAAACATGATTTAGTACTTGGTGGAGAAACCCTTGTTGGCGAGCACAGCAGTGCGATGTTTCTTGTAGTTTGTCACCAGGTTTGCACACATCTCAGGAGGGATTTTGTCCCACTCCTCTTTACAGAAACTCTTTAAATCCTTCTTGGCTGCCACTCGGCAACTCAAAGTTTCAACTCCCTTCACAGATTTTCTATCGGACTGAGATCTGAAGACTGGTTAGGCTAGTGTTTCTCAAAGTGACGGGCATGATGGGTGGGGTGCGAACAACCTGGTAGAAAAGTGATGTGGAACAAATGTTGAACGTAGGATCAAAGCTCACGGCGGAACAAGGAAACGTTAGCAGGTGCATTAGCACAACAACTAGCAAAACTCTCCACATAGAGCCATCGTGCCGCTGCTTTGCAACCAAGGGGCAAAGTGGGGCATGACAGAAAAAGTTTGAGAATCACTGGGCTAAGGCCACTCCATGAGATCAGGAGTCTCTGTAATTGATTGATTGAGTGTAATTTGTGTGCCAATCTGTGGGAGTCAGAATTCTGGCTGGGTTGTAGGGGTTCAAATCCTTTCACTCAGTGACATCCAAATCAGTTCATGTAATCTTTTTTTTTTCCTGGATTTTTGGTTGATATGCTGTCGCTCTCCATCAAAATGAAACGACTATAAAAAAAATAGAGACTGTTCATTTCTTTGTAAACTTACAAATTCAGCAGGGGTAAAATAATTGTTTCCCCCACAGTAAGAACATCTATGTTAGTCTCCCAACTAAAGAAAAATCAATCAATGCATTAAGGACTTCACAGCTTTTGAAAGAACCCTCTCCAGCTCAGGCTTTGAAGCTCTGTCACGGTGGAGATGGAGATTTCTTCTTGATGTTTACAGCATCTGCTGCTGAATGAATAAATCAGATGACCCTCAACAACACCCGAACCTCCGCTGTAACTCTGTTCATCACATTCATCTGCACATTAATCCTGTTTTCTTTATTTTTTTTATTATCTTCTGTTCGCCATGTCGGCATGAAGTCATTGCAGCATGGCATTAGAGGCCTTACAGCTCACAGAAAATGTAGTTTTAGCTCATGGTAACCTGTTCTGTGCTGTTTTCATCACCGTGTCTGGTTCGCTTGAAGCCCTTGATATTTTGATATGATGTTTTGCTGAAGGGAACAGATCTTTTCTCTAATAGCAGGCTTCTGGTAATCATCCAGACCTCCCACAGATTATAATTTGACTGACTGTGGAGTAATTAGATAGCAGAGTTTGTCCTGCTAATTATCAGCCCACCTACAGTACAGCATGTAGGACGTAACAAAGTCTGTCCACTATTACTCCCCTCCCCTTCTCTTTCATTCAACTCTAATGAACACACTTAATTGCATTCATGTGTGGGCTGGTTAATTGAGACACTTGGACATTTGACACAGGAGCCTCGTCTAAATAGCTCATTACAATCAATTAAAGCTGGGGTAGGCAGCATGTTTGTCGTGTCACTGAACAAAAAAACATGTTAGCGTTTCAGCATATTCAAGTGGTCTGAGAGGGAGCCTGCTTTTTCTCTGGGTTTAACCCTTTATAGGGACTCATTGAAATAATTTGAAATTCAAAATTAGAACTTTTTGACATTTTTCTAAGTGTTTCAGTTTCATGTATAAAATCAAGGTCAGTGAAGATCATTTTAATCATATTTGAAAGAAAAGAAACCAAAAAAAAAATAACACATATGGTGAAAAGAACATGTATTTTAGAACATTATAACATACACATTATAACTTAAAAAAAAAGAAATTCACCACCACGTGCTTCTTAACCTTACTGAGGTGTGTGTCACATATAAAGCTTTATTTGTAGCATTGTTTGTCCCTAAACATCAGGGGGGGGAAAAAACCTTATAAATTGGACGTATTTGCATTAAAAGGCCTGCTAGTCATAACTCTTTGAAGAATTACATTTTGGATTTTTGTCATATTCTGAATCACAGTTGGACAAGCCAAGCGAAGTTCTTAGAGAAATGTATCGTTTGATTAAAAAGAGTGAGGTGTCTTATGATGTTACATAAAATTTGTGACAGCTTTGATTTTCAGTGATTTCCCTAATGCCTTACAAATGTAGCCATTTGAAATGCACATTTGTTGCACGTGTTATGCCTATATTTGATATTTTTAGGTGGCTGTATAAAACACAGGAAAAAAAAAACATATTTAACAGATTCAGTGGAAATAAATGTTGTGTGATGAAGTTTCCTAAAGTTTTAACTCATTAGGACTGCCCTGAATAAACATTTTATCCAAAGTTCTTTACTATGCTGACTAAAACTAGCATATGGATTTGTTGGAATAATGAGCCACAGAGAATGATCAAGCTTTTAGTCTCTTTTTCTTTTACTTCATTCATTTTTTTTTAGCATATCTCACTATAAAATAGCTACTACTGGGGGTACCGCACACCAGAGCTCTTGTTAAGAAAGCTCAGCACTTTTTGCGCAAGTTGGGGAGGGCTGACATTCCCTCTTCTGTCCTCACCACCTACAGGCACTATAGTAAGCTTCTTGTCAATATGCATCGCTGTGCGGAAAGGAGCCTGCAGTGCCTTAAACTAGAACAGGAAACGTCAACTGAGCGCCAACCAACATCATCCACCAGGGCTTTCCACCCGGTCCCCCGAATAGTACTGCCACAGATACTATACGTCAGTCAATCATGTTCAGTTCAATTCAATTTTATTGATATAGCGCCAAATCACAATAAACAGTCACCTCATGGCCTCAAGACCCTACAATAATACAGAGAAAACCCAACAGTCAACAGGTGACAGTGGGAAGGAAAAACTCCCTTTTAACAGGAAGAAACCTCCAGCAGAACCAGGCTCAGGGAGGGGGGGTCATCTGCCGCGACAGCTTGGGCTGAGGGGAGAGAAAAGACATGCTGTGGAAGAGAGCCAGAGATTAATAACAATTAATGATTAAATACAGAGTGGAGTATAAACAAAGTAAATAAGGTGAATGAAAAGAAACAGTGCATTATGGGAACTCCCCCGGCAGCCTAGGTCTATAGCAGCATAACTAAGGGATGGTTCAGGGTCACCTGATCCAGCCCTAACTATAAGCTTGATCAAAAAGGAAAGTTTTAAGCCTAAT
>JASGAU010349152.1:0-10854 GCA_030220045.1 Australoheros facetus | reverse complement strand
ACTCTGAGTAAGGACCAGGTGGACGATAGATAATAACAATTAAAACAGGTTTTTGATTTTCCCAATTAGGATGGACAAGACTAAGAGTCAGGCTTTCAAATGAAACTCTGGGTCTTCGGGTTATTAATAAGCTGGAGTGGAAGACTGTTGCTACTTCTCCTGCTTGGCCTGTGCTTCAAGGACTCTGACAGTATGACTTTGGGGGGTGCTAATCAATTTAACATATCTGTGACAGCCGGATGGTGTGCGGGTGTAAGTCTCTGAACTTCGCATCCTTTGTGAGGTTTAAAAAGATCTGATGTCAGGAGAGATACCTGGCTGGCACCACTAATCATAGGAAAACCGTCACACATCCCGCTGTATCCAGGTTTCTGTAAGGCAGAGTAAATAAACAGTGGTCCCCGTGGTAATCTGAACACTCGGGGCAGTGCCCTCCAGACTGGGAGAGTGGCTCCAGCAGACTCCACAAAATCTAATATCTTTATGAGCATTCATCTGATGTGAGTAGTTTCATGAGATAGAGTACACCTCATATATGGGAATCTGTGGTACAAATTTCAACGCTCCATCTTTGAAGCTGTTCTTTCTACAGACCTTCAAATGTATTCCTGAAGTCATAGTAGCAGATAATCGGCCCAAAGATGACACAGCTGAAGTTCTTCTGTAGATACAGGGTTCTAGCTAGCACCTGATTGCCCGGCACTGTGCCTTACTGACGTACCATCGTGCTGTTCCACTGTTAGCTACCAGAACAGATAACTATCATTACAGCATCATTATTGGCGCCCTCACCCCTGTCCGATAGCGCTGGCCTGTGAAATTTTTCTGGCGAGGACCCTCAGATATGGTTTTTTGAAAATGGCTTCTCAGAAACCGCTACTCAGAAAGTCTTGAAAATGCCCCTAACATATCACAGAAATATTTTTTACAAGGAAACTAATAACAGTAGAGAGCTAAAATGTGACAATTTTCCTATTAAGCAGTGTATTATCACCATAGAATATATTCAGCAAAATCAGGTTGGGAATTTTTCTTAGATTAGGTGAATTGATACTAAATGACCCAAATGTGCTTTTTTTAAAAAAAAATATCTGTTAAACTATTGGACTGTTTTAAAGAATATTGTTTGTATATAAGAATATTATTGTATATAAGACGCTATAAGCAAAATATCAGTCCCCTACCTGTAAAACTGAATGATGGAGGTGATGGTAACTGCTGATTCCAAATTGGCTGCAGGTGTGAATGTCAGACAAAATTTTGATGTTTAGTTGGAGACTTCTTTGGGTTTTTTTGTTGTTGTTGTTAATCTGAATAACTGAGATTGAATAACCCAGAATGCAGTAATTTGAAAAAAATCACTGAAAGCTTTTATTTAAGTGAAAACAGCACGGAGGAGAGAAACAATATGCAGAAACTGAGAAATGTTAGTTTTTGAAAAAAATATAAATACTCATGAATCTGATGCTAGTATCACCTTTGTGTTACACCACCACTACTTTTAAGAACTCTGTAAATGCTTAGGAACTGAGTAGAGGAACTGGTATAGTTCTAAAAGTGAAATTCTGCTCAGTAGTTCTGTGTCAAGACAAGATACTAAACCTCAAACTGAAGTGTGATAGGTTAAAAAAAACATACAAAAACAGCACTTTAAGGCATAAAATAAATTGCTGAATGTAGCTTATACTACTACTAGTAGTAGTAGTAGTAGAAGCAGTAGTAGAAGTAGTAGTAGTAGAGAAGCACAATACAGGTACCAGTCCATTTACCATTTCATTGGGTGATGGGTATAGATAGTTTAACACTCAGGCTGTTGAAATCCATGAGGGATTGTGATTGGCTTTGTCTTTCTGAAAAAGACATTGAGATTTCTGCACGTCTCCAAATGGTACTCCTTTTCTTTAGAATTTCATATTTTCATTTGCTAGGCCAGTCTCAGTTATTCATAAACAATCTTGCAAGGTAGCAATGTTTCTAGGCCTTTTTACATTTTTTTAAATGATAGAGATTTAACTCACATTTGTAAATAACGCACTGTGTTCAGTCAGTGGTATTCAGAAATGTTCCTGAGGCCATGCAGCCATTTCCACCATGAAATCACGCCTGTTTTCAAAGTCAATTGTATTATTTTTCAGGCTTTTCGCTTGCATACAGAAATCTTTCTGAATTGTCTGAATTTTTAAAATGATATTATGCAAATGATGAAATGCCTCATTTCAAGGCCTGGGTTCAAATCCACCTTGGCCCGGGCCTTTCTGTGTGGAGTGTGCACGTTCTCCCCGTGTTTGCGTGGGTTTTCTCCGGGTACTCTGGTTTCCTCCCACAATCCAAAGACCAGCAGTTATATACCATATGCATGTTTGTAGGTTTCACTAAATTACCTCACCTATTTTCCTAGCAAAGTGTAAAGGAATGATGGGCAGCTCAAGACTTCTGCACAGTACTGTAAGTTGTTGAACTATTGGTCCACATAGTCTTACAACCTTTCCCCACCGTTCTGAAAGACTTCACTCTGGGACACTATTTGTTCTCAATCATGTTAAAATCAATCAAACCAAATTTGTCAGTTTCAGCATGTGATACTGATCACTTTGGACTATTTTCACTTAAATTGAGGGCTTAAATGATTTTCTAATCACTGAATCATGTTTCTTTTGTAGAACTTAAAGAAAAATGTGTTAAATAATGAAATATTTTTATATCAGTTAAGTTATACATGAAAGAATCTGGAACAGACTTGACAGTTTTTATGCTGTCTCACCTCTTTGACCACTTCCCTGAGGGAATCCTGCTGTTTGTTGATCTTGGACAGAAGCCCTACCTGCCGAACAAAGAACACAAAGTATTTTCAGGACCCTTCATCCTTCATTTCAATACATCTTTGTGTAATTCAAAATTTTCAAAAAAAATTTCAGCATTCCATTGACGTTTTAAAAAATAAACTAAAACCAAAAACAACAGCACTATGTCCTATATTTTTCATTAAAACAACACAAAGTCTTATTCAGTGGCACTCTTAACAGTGTAGTGCCTGATTAGTGAAACATTTTTATACACCTCCTTTTCATCGTCATACAACATTCACTGTATCATTCAGTGTGGTGTCTTTTCTCAGAGGAAACACAATTACAGACTAAATTTGTCCACATTCCACTGAGGTTTGTCGGGATGCTGCAACAAATAGGGAGAGACAAACACTGGAAGTGGCATTCCACTAATTCAGGAGACCTTCCTCTGGCCTTAAAAAAAACCCAAATAAACAAAACAGTCTGTTACTTAAAAAAAAGGCCTTCTGCAAAGGTATCAGAACTTGCTATCAGTGAGGAGAACAGTAAGAAACCAGGTTTCTTTTCAGCACGCAGGCAGACAAAGAGTCAAAGCTCTGTTGTGCCTTGTGTTCCTTTTGCTCTAAATAGAACTGACTTTACCGTTTACCCTGCCCCGGATAGCCAGGGCCTGACCCTGGAGCCAGGCCTGGGCAGGGTGCTGGAGGGAGAGCATCCAGTGGCTGGGCATTAACCTGTGGTGCAACATGGGCCCGCCCTCTTGCAGGCCCACCACCTGCAGGAGGCGTCGTAGGCGTCGGGTCCAGTGTGTGTCGGGTGGTGGCCAAAGGCCGAGGCCCTGGCGGACCGATCCCCGGACCGATCGAGAATGGTTATCAGGACATGGAATGTCACCTCTCTGCTGGGGAAGGAGTCTGAGCTAGTGCGTGAGGTTGTGAGATACTGGTTAGATATAGTGGGGCTCACCTCAACGCATGGCCTGGGCTCTGGAACCAGTCTCCTGGAGGGGGGCAAGACTATGATCCAGTCTGGAGTTGCCCTCGATGAGACGTGGTGAGCTGGGGTGGGTATTCTTGTATCCCCTCAGCTTACTGCCAGTATGTTGGAGTTTTCACCAGTGAATGGGAGAGCTGTTTCCCTGCACCTTTGGGCCGAGAAACAGGTCCTGATTGTTGTTTGTGCTTATGCACCAAATGACAGTTCAGAGTGTCCACCCTTCTTGGAGTCGCTGGGCGGGGTGCTCGACGGTGCTTCATCCGGCAACTCCATCGTCCATGGGAGACTTCAACAGTCACGTGGGCAATGACAACTTGACCTGGAGCGGTGTGATTGGGAGGAACGGCCTGCCTGATCTGAACCCGAATGGTGTTTTGTTATTGGACTTCTGTGCAAACACAGTTTGTCCATAACGAACACCATGTTCAAACATAAGGATGTCCAAGCACGCGTGGCACCAGGACACCCTAGGTCACAGGTCAATGATCGATTTTGTAATCGTACCATCAGATCTGCAGCCGTATGTTCTGGACACTCGGGTGAAGAGAGGAGCTGAGCTGTCAACTGATCACCACCTGGTGGTGAGTTGGATCAGGTGGCAGGGGAGGCTGCTGGCCAGACCTGGCGCACCTTAACGTATAGTGAGGTTGCGCTGGGAACGCCTGGCAGAGGCCCCAGTCCACAAGACCTTCAACTCCCACCTCTGGCAGAACTTTGACAGCATCCTTAGGGAGACTGAAGACATTGAGTCCAAATGGACCATGTTTCGCACCTCTATTGTTTTTGGATTTTTTGTTTTTTTTGGCCACAGTGGCTTTATTAGCAGTAGAGAGTGACAGGAAAACGGGGGGAGAGATACAGGGGAAAACACGCAGGAAATAGGTGACAGGTCGGGACTCGAGCCTACGCCGCCCACACTGCTACGAGGCATATGAATATGGTCGCCTGCTCAACCACTGAGCCACTCCAACACCCCGCATCTCTATTGTTGAGGCTGCTGCTCAGAGCTGCGGCTGCCTGTCGTATTCCCCAAAACAGATGGTGGTCACCAGAGGTGAAGGGAGCCATCAAGATGAAGAAGGAGTCCTATCAGGCTGGTTTTGCCTGTGGGACAGCTGACAGGTATCATCAGGCCAAGTGGAATGCAGCTCGGGCAGTGGCCGAAGCAAAAACTTGGGCGTGGGAGGAGTGTGGGGATGCCATGGAAAAAGACTTTCGGCTGGCCACAAAGTGATTCTGGCAAACCATAAGGTTAATGGTTTATAGTGCTGGTGGGGCACTGTTGACTTCAACTGAGGCTATCGTCGGGCCGTGGAAAGAATACGACGAGGACCTCCTTAATCCCACTCACACACCTTCTGCAGTGGAAGCAAAGTCTGGGGATGAGGGGGATGACTCGCCTATCACTGGGGGTGAGGTCACTGAGGTGGTTAAACAACGCCCTGAGTTTGCCCTGAGTTCCTGAAGGCTCTGGATGTTGTAGGACTGTCTTGGTTGACACACCTCTGCAACGTCGCGTGGAGATCTGGGGTGGTGCCACTGGATTGGCAGACTGGGTTGGTGGTCCCCATCTTTAAGGGGGACCGAAGGGTGTGCTCCAACAATCGGGGGATCACACTCATCAGGCTCCCCAGTAAGGTCTATGCCAGGGTGCTGGAAAGGAAGAACAATTAGTTGAACCTCAAATTCAAGAGGAACAATGGGGTTTTCACCCTGGTCGGGGAACGCTGGACCAGCTCTTTATCCTCTAGAGGATATTCCAGTGTGCGTGGGAGTTTTCCGAACCAGTCTACATATGTTTTATGGACTTGGGTAAGGCATTCAACCGCGTCCCTCTGGGTATCCTGTGGGGGGTGCTACAGGAGTGTGGGGTGTCTGGCCGTTGCTGTGGGCCATTCAGTCCCAGTACAACTGCAACGAGAGCTTGTTCCGTGTTGCCGGCATAAATTAGACTCGTTTCCTGTGGTTGTTGGACTTCACCGGGGCTGCCTTTTGTTACCGATTCTGTTCATAATTTTTATGGACAAAATTTCTAAGCGTAGCCAAGGTGCAGAAGGCTTCCACCTTGGTGGCCGCAGAAATTTCACCTCTGCTTTTTGCGGACGATGTGGTTCTGTTGGCTTGCAGATGTAATTAATTCAAATTCAACACTGATAATAAGCATTAACTGTAGCTTATTTTGTTAACAGATCTTCACATTCTAAAAGAAGTAACAAAGTTACAGAAAAACAACCATAACTTTATGAGTGACAAGGATTGTATCCCGGCAACCATGTTCACCACTAATCATATCCCAAATTATCCCCACATGGTCTTTAATCTAAATTGGTCACCCCAGTCACATATCATACACGGAGTGATGGACTGATATAGACTGATGACAGAACACCACCGGTATGTCCACAGCTAAATCCGTCTCTGCCTTCAGACACAGTTACAGGCTCATTCAGCCTTTAAGTAGTTGTATTTTTGACACACCACTGCACCATATCTAAGAGGTTCTCTATACTATAAAGCAGTGGCCTATAGACTGTATCATAGGCCATTCATCTATAATATTTCATCACAATGACATACTGTAATGGATCTAGTTAGAAATGAACACTTGCTTACTCATCTTAGCAAGAAACTTGTTAATATTTGTACAGCCTTAACCTAATTTCCTGCTTACCTGTTTCACTTTACTCCTCACCACAGTGGAGATGGCACTGGATACAATACGTGGTGAGAGGCCGCGAAAAAGTCCCCTTTTTCCATCTACCTTCACAATATGATGTGCTGGAAAAAAAATAATTTCCTGTAAAATGTTTGTAACTTTTCCCATTAGACGATAAACCACCCATTAATAACACTTCACTCACCATAGGAGAAAAAGCCAGGCAGGTATAAAACTCTTCTTCCAAACATAGTTGTGCCCACAGTTGGGGGAAGAGGCTCGTGTCCCACCTGGAGACAACAGCAGTTCAGATTAAACAGCTTCTCTACTTGGCCATTTTCTTCTTATTTAACTACTACTTCAGATGTTTTTATTAAAAATACTGTTTGAATTCATGACTATAAGATGCAAGCAAGAAATACATTTTTCTTTTTAGAATATAATGGAATACTTAAACAATTTATCCAGAATCTATTCAGATCCTTTTAACTTGTATTTGCCGGTGTACCAAACAACTGCTTGCTAGTGCTAACGGCCGTGCTGCTAGGTAACCGTGACACTAGCGATCTGTTCCGGTAGCTAACAGCGGGAATTCTCAGCCCAGCGTGACAGTACCTCAGCAAGGCGCAGTGCCGAGTGATCAGGCGCTAGCTAGAACCCTGCCATGGTAAATGGACCGGTTCTTATAAAGCACTTTTCTATTTTACTATTCTCATTTTTTTACAACATATCTTCATTCACACACACACATTCATACAAGCACTTTTTTCTCCTACACTTCTACATCTAAGTACTTTTCTATCAAACATTCACGCACACGTTCATACGCCAACGAACTCATCGGGAACAACACTGAGTTCAGTATCTTGCCCGAGGGTACTTTGACATGCAGGCTGGAACACCCAGTAATTGAACCATCAGCCTTCTGATTAACTCTACCTCTAACCACCCGATTACCAACTATGATCCATATGGTGAAGCACAGTGGTTGCATCATCTTACTGTGGGGTTGCAGCAGGGACGGTGGACAGAACTGAGGTTATAGGGATAAATGCAAATTTGAAGAAAACCTGCTTCAAAATGTATGGGATATGAGATGGGAGAGGACAGCCTCATAGTTCATGGATAATCGCCTAGTAGACAAAACTTGGAAAAAATACATTTAGATTTTGGATGTATTTATTTTGCCGTTTAAAGGCAAAATCAAAAAAGAAAAAAAAATTACAATTTCATGTTAAAATATGTGATTTATGGGTGGAAAATCAGTAAGCTGTTGGACCTCAGTGTGCAAGATCTGCTTTAGTGTCCATTGGCATAATTCTCCGAGGGAGAAAGTCTCTACTGAAACATGATTCTTAAAAGTAAATAAATAAATCCTTGATTTGATGGAAGCCTAAGAAATAGAACAAGCTGTCCATACATGAGGGCCTAGAAACCGTGAAGCAAAGACTTACATTCTTGGCTAACTGCTTGAAGAGGTATACCAGAAAGACAGAAGACAAAAGAATAAATCAGATGTTCTCTCGTGAACCATCCAAGGTATACTTTCAGTGGCACAGGAACAATGTGAGAAAGAAAGTCTCTCACATGAAGAGCTGGACCGGACTGGGTATTATGGAAGCTTGTTTCTGCCGCAAAATCAAAAAAACAAAACAAAAAAGAAAATCGCCATCCAAAGCCATCCGTAACTCTGGTTATTTTCTCAAAATTTCAAGTTGATTTCTCTAAATTTTGAGTTACTAAGTTGAAATCTTGAGAAAACAACTCAAAATTTTGAGAAAATAACCCGAAATTTTGAGTTAAAAGGTCGAACTTCTGGGGCGCCTGGGTGGCTTGGTGGTGAAGCCGGCAACCACGTGCATATGCCGCGTTGCGGTGCGGGCGGCGTGGGTTTGAGTCCCGGCTCGTCGCCAATTTGCCCGCATGTCTTCCCCTGTATCTTTCCCCCATTTCCTGTCTCTCTCCACTGCCGAGAAAAGCCGCTGTGGCCAAAAATGCAACAAAAAAAAAAGTCGAACTTTCGAGTTAAGTATCTCAAATTTTCACGTTAATACCTCGAAATCTTGACTTAGTGCTGCCAATCAGGAAGCTCCGTGATCCGTACATCATTTCCTTGTTAACCGGAAGCAGGAAGCTGAAGGTATCAGCTGTCCAACAGAGCAACATGAAAACATTGATTCCTTACCTTTTATGCAGCTGTTTTTTGCTAGAAGACATTCTGACTGTTGACAGTCAAAAACACGGCGACAATTTATTCACGTTTGCTAGAAACTGCTAGCTCACTGATACTGTCGCTACCCCATTTTGTGCACACGGGCTGGCTGCATCTGCTTCCGGGTAACAAGGAAATTACCTCTTTCTCTGAGCTTCCTGACTGATTAGTAGCGCTAAGCGGAAATTTCGAGTTATTAACACAAAAATTTGAGATACGTAACTCAAAATTTTCGACTTATTAACTCAAAATTTCAACTTATGGATGGCTTTTTTTTTTTAAGTTGCGGAAACAAGCGTCCATAAAGCCTTGACATGATTCACGCCTGCTGGCTAAAGAACTCCATGAGCACCTGGCAGCACAAATGAACCAGCTGCTAATGGATAAGACGCACCTGGAATGGCTGATCCACAAGGACCTCCAGAAGGGATCGGTCCCATCCAATTACTGCCGAGACTGTAAGACCAGACTGACCAACCTGTTGATTACAAGAAAGCCTATGACTCAATGCCTCAAACATAGATCAACAGGAACTCAACAAGGATGTGGAGAACACCATTAGAGACCAACTTCAAGCCAACTGCACAAGTCCCGTACGAGTTACCATCAAGTGTAGGATTTACCAAGCAGGTGCTCTGTCCCCACCGCTGTTCTGCATAGGCCTGTTCTGCCACCTCCTCTACATGGATGACATCGAGCTGTATGCCAGAGTGAACGAGACATTGATTCACTGATCCACACCACACTACAGCAACGACACTGGAATGTCATTCGAACTGGAGAAGTGTAGTCAGATAGTAACAAAGAGAGGGAAGGTAGTCAGAACTGAGGGGATTGCACTACCAATCAATCATTGCACACGGGAAATGGGAACCATGAAGAGGTCGCTAGGAAAGCTGCACGTGCCAAGTACCTGCAGAAAGTAAGGCAAGTCCTGAAGAGTCAGCAGAATGGGAAGAACATGATCTGGGCAGTCAGCACCTACACCCCGCTGGTCAAATCCCACATCCTGCACCCTGAGACTGAATGCTAAGAAGGATGGAGGCCGAGGACTAGTGAGTGTCAGAACCACCATCCTGGATGAAACGACAAAGATCCATGGAAACCTGAGAAAGAAGAGGAGCAAGAACAGGAACCATAATGGAAGACCCCTGCAAAGCATGTACCACCAGCAGGTAGAAATGACTGATATTGAAAAATCGTACCAATGGCTGGACAAGGCTGGACTAACAGACAGCACAGAGGCACTAATTATGGCACCACAGCAACAAGCTCTAAGCACACAATCAATAGAGCATGAGTTCCAGACCAGGCAGGACCCCAAGTGCAGGCTGTGCAGAGATGCACAGTCAATCCAGCACATAACAGCAGGGTGCAAGATGCTAGCAGGCAGGGCATACATGGAACACCATAACCAAGTGGCTGGAATAGCACATCGTCTGTACTGAGTGTGACCTGGAAGTCCCAAGGTCAATATGGGATACACCCTCAAGGGTAGGGCTGCAATGATTCATCGACGTAATCGATGACGTCGACTACAAAAATTTGTCAACGTAGAATTTCATCGTCGAAGCGTCGTACTTTTAAACCCATCCATCTATGTTGTACCGCTAATCGTGTGATTTTGTAATTGCAATACACTACAGGAAAATATGGGGGCAGTATTGCCTCCATTGTCTGCCAGCAACTACAATACCAATGAAGAAGAAAGTAACAGAAGAGCGTAACGTTAGTGGAACAGAGAGGAGGGTGGAGAAAATTAAAGAAAATGGAGACAGAGTGTCAAAGATGTGGGAGCATTTGATAGAAAACAAAAATAAAGCTGAATGCAGACTGTGCAGAGTAGAGCTTTCCTTCCACGGCAGCATCGCTGCAGTGCTGAGTGTTTAAAACGCCGGCACCCTGGAGCTGTGACGTCACCTCTGGATGGGTACGTTAGTGCGTCGCTGATACCTGTTCATGTTTGTACAGGAATGTTTCTGTTAGTTTACCTGTCGGAAACAAGCTCTCATGGATGATGTTTGCTAAGCGCCACCATTTCAGTTATGTTAGCTAACGAGTGAAGGACAATAAGAGCAGCTACGCTGGCTCCTATTTTTTTTTCTCCCTCATATTGATATCAGCGTTCATCCTGAATAGTAAACCCCTGTATGAACTGAATCGTCTGTAAACTTTTCAGCTGTTTTGGACGGAAAAAACTTTTT
>JASGAU010349146.1:0-13715 GCA_030220045.1 Australoheros facetus | reverse complement strand
ACAGTGCAGAGCAGCTACCTAAACTCTGCTCCCAGTGAGGTCGATTATCTGGTCAATAGTTTTACATCCTCACTGCGTACGACTTTGGATACTGTGGCTCTTCTGAAAAGGAAAGCCTCAAATTAGAAGTGCCTGACACAAATGCGCAGCTTAAAGCAGATAACCTGTAAGCTGGAGAGGGAATGGTGTCTCACTAATTTAGAAGATGCTCATTCAGCCTGGAAAAAGAGTTTGTTGCTCTATAAAAAAGCCCTCCATAAAGCTAGGACATCTTACTATTCATCATTAATTGAAGAAAATAAGAACCCCAGGTTTCTTTTCAGCACTGTAGCCAAGCTGACAAAGAGTCAGAGCTCTGTTTTCTTTCGCTTATCTGGGGGCACATCACAGGGTGGGGAGCAGCCCAAACAGAGAAGCCCATACCTCCCTCTTCCCAGCCTCCACCCCACCTTGCCCACCTTGTCCACCTCTTGGTAGGAAATGCCCAGAAAACCTCACCCAAGAGGTGCTCAGGAGGCATCCTAGTCAGATGCCCGAACCACCTCAACTGCCTCCTTTCGATGTGGAGGAGCAACGGTTCTACTTTGAGCCCCTCTGGAATGGCTGCACTCCTCACCCTATCTCTAAGGGACAGAGCACCTCTCGGTCATTAGCCAAAGCTCATGACCATAGGTGAGGGTAGGGACTCAGAGTGAGAGCTTTGCTTTCACGCTCAGCTCCCTCTTCACCACAACACACTGGTGAAGCGTTGGCATCACTGCAGATGCAGCCCCAATCTGTCTGTCAATCTCCCGTTCCCTTCTCCTGTCTCTTTTGAACAAGTCCCCAGATACTTGAATTCCTCTACCTGGGGCGGCAACTTGTCCCTGAGCTTTAGTGGGCATTCCACCCATTTCCAGCTGAGGACCATGGCCTCAGAGTTAGAGGTGCTAATTCTCTTTCCAGCCGCTTCACCCTTGGCTGTTCCACTGTGAGCTGGAGGCCACCACCTGATGAAGCCAACAGGACGGCATCATCTGCAAAAAAGCAGAGATGAGATTCTGAGGCCACCAAGGTGGAAGCCTTCTGCCACTTGGCTATGCCTACAAATTCAATCCATAAAAATTATGACCAGAATCGGTGACAAAGGGCAACCCTGGTGAATTCCAAAACCCTTATTTACTTATTGACTCATTGCCAGCAATACGGACCACGGTGTTGCTGCGGTTGTACAGGGACTGAACGAGTAATTGAACCATTACTGAAAAAGTCATCACTTGACCCAGCTCACCTCGAATTTCCTGCTTCTAAATTCAGATAAAACTGGAGTTATTGTACTCAGCCCTACAAAACTTAGAAACATGTTGTCTGACCAGATACTCTGGATGGCATTACCTTGGCCTCCAGTAACACGGAAAGAAATCTTGGAGTCATTTTTTCACCAGGATATGGAAACACACATACACAGGACAGAGATGCAGGAGAGACAGGAACAAAGGGAACTAGGCAAATGTAAGTCATAACTAATAACAAGACGGGAATTGTAACTGTAATTATTGTAGGGTCTTAACTTTTCAATGTAAAGCACCTTGAGGTGACTGTTTGTTGTGATTTGGTGCTATATAAATAAAATTAAATTGAATGTTATGCATGTAGAGCAACATGATTGGACATGAAACAAACAAAAAAGCAGTTTTCTTTTTCTTTAAAATATTTCCACGCTCAAAATTCAGAGAGAGGGATGTCATCACACTGTAGCGGGAACATTCCAGGAAAAATAATCCAATTTTTTGTCAAATTCAAACTGCTCCTGTCAAAATTCAAATGAATGGGGAAACTTAGCATTTGCTTTTGTGAAATTCGTAAAAACCAAATCATTGCCAAAAGAACACACTAGCAGCCAAACACTCAGGAAGGAAGATGAGGTGGAGGAGTAATTACAGATATTCCTTATTGAACTTATGCATAAGATTCATATAAATTCATATAAATTATGAGAAAAGCTTGTACACTCACGTAGCTGGCACGACATTGTGTGCTCAGGACAGGCTCAAAGGCCAAAGAGCAGAAGGTACAGCTAAATATATCTATGTGTGTTAGCAACATGCTCTTGTTTGACAGTGTCAGGTTCAGCGTCTCAGTGTGGCTCACACTGATACACAATGATACTATAGTGTAAAGCTACCCAGAGCAAACACACACAGTGTTGTTGGTGCCTTTACTCACCTGCATTTGTCTATTTCAGCTCCAGATTCCATCTTTTTCCTCGAGGCATTTTAAAATTGTTGATACCCATCACTGATTCCACCAAAAGAACCAAGATGATTTAAAGCATGAAAAGTATTAAAATTAACAGTATTATGCTCCATTTTGTATTTCATGCTCATCTTCATTGGTATGCTGCTACTTTACACCCCCCTCACTCTCTCTCTTCTTTTCTCACTCTGTCTCTTCCCTCCCTCTCTGTGCCAGATTCATGCAATACAGATTTTTTCATTTAATATAGTAGGTAATCTCCTCCATGCCCCGCCTTCCACCAGTTCTTTACCATTATTTTTTCTTATAGGTTTAGCTCCTTCCCACATTTGTGCATCTGTCACTCTTGTTTACCAAACATCTCAGTTAATCTGTGTGTCTGCATCATTATTATTATTATTATTATTATTATTATTATTATTATTCAATGTGATGCAGGAGTAGCAGGACACTTGCATTTGGTAAATTATGGTTTAACATAATTGTTTATTTAGTATTTCCATCCAGAACCTTATATAATTTTTCTATATATTGAATATTTTTATTAATATTTACCACAAGTCTCACTGCACCACTGATTATCTGTATGCCATTCATAGACGTGCTCTTGATTGAATTACTAATGAACTGAAGTAAGTAATGACTATAATATTTACCAAATAGAGGTTTCTGAGTCAATACAGTACCAGACAAAAAACTTGACCATGCGTGCCCAAACTTTCAACTTTTGTTTCTCCATGTGACTGCCTGAACTAGTGTTTACCTCATGATTTAAAACTGGTTGTTTAGGTTGTGGCTTCTCACAGTAACTTAGTGAGATAAGTCTTTACCAAATTTTAGTGTCCTTATAAAAATGATTATTCTTTTGAAAGACCCTGCAGCACAGTGGCAGAGTCATTAGCACTGTTGTCTCACAGCTAGAATGTCCTTGGTTTGAATCCACCATCTGGATGGGGCCTTTCTGTGTGGAGTCTGCATGTTCTCGCAGTGTTGCCCACAGGTGTGAATGTGTTTCTGAATGGTTTTCTGCCTCTCTGTGTTAGCCCTGCGACAGGCTGGTGAGCTGTCCAGGGTGGACCTGCCTCTAGCACTATGACAGCTGGGATAGGCTTTTTCAACCAAGACCAGATATTGAGAAAAGACAGCCAAATGGTCATCCCTAACTTCCTTTGGATCAATAAAGTATCTGTCTACCTATCTAAACACCAAGTCTGTTGATGTGGTTTTGTTCTTGAATTTTCTTGTCTCTTCACTCATTTCACATGTATGCCGCCTCTGTGTGTGTGTGTGTGTGTGTGTGTGTGTGTGTGTGTGTGTGTGTGTGTGTGTGTGTGTGTGTGTGTAGTGGTAGCTGCGTGTGGTGGTAGAACAGCAGAAGGGGCTTAGAGAACAATGGATCTGACACTGTGGGAAGAGATTAACAGAAGAGGGAGAAAAAATGAAAAACATACCATTAAAATTTCACTGTGCAGATCTCTACTTCATTCAGTGCTACTAATACCTTCCTTTTGCAGATGTGTCCTGTCCTTGCATTAAGTTACTACCTCTGTGAGGCATGTTTGTAGTTCTTCAGGAAGAGATTGCCTTCCACTTTTTCTCTTTTTCCTTCTGCACCACTGGCATCCATTCATCCATCTTATCTGGGCTGGGGTCATGGGGTGAGCAGTCTAAGCAGAGAAGCTCAGACCTCCCTCTCCCTAGTCACCTCCACCACCTCGTCCTGGGAGATCCCGAGGCGTTCCCAGGCCAGCTGAGATATATAATCTCTCCAGTGTCCTGGGTCTGCCCCAGGGCCTCCTCCCGCTGGAGGGCTGACTGATCCCTGGTATCAGTCTGCCAGGGCCTCTGCCCTTGGTCACCTCTTGACACACATTGCACCCGACCCCTACGATGCCTCCTGTGGGCCTACAGGACGGCGGGCCCATGTGTCTTCTTTGAGCACCAATTCATTTCAGTTCAAGTTTATTTATATAGCACCAAATTACAACAGTCACCTCAAGGCTAATATCTGGCCTGGCTCCAGGGTGGGGCCCCCTTAACCCTATCCCGGGCAGAGTAAACAGTTGGTGTATCGTCCATAGGGTTCATTGGAAACGCTCTTTGTCTGGCCCCTCATCCAGGACCAGTTTGCCATGGGAGATCCTACCAGGGGGAAAAGCATAGCTCCCATAGCTCCTGGGATCACTGACAGGGAGAAATGTCAAACTTTTGATGTAGATGCAAGATAAAAGTGATTGAAATGACCCTAGAGTTTAAATTGGTGTTTTTTTTAGGAGCTGTATCAGTGCTAAAATTAACCATGTTGAAACAAAAATGACTAACTTCATCTGGAAAAGATTAAATCAGTTTGTTTGCACCATTGGAGGAGCATGAGACCGAGCATGCCGACATAGGCTACCACACAGCTGTCAGGTGGCTGAGTCTGGGCAAAGTGCCAAACTGTGAGGCAAGAAATGCTGCACATGAAATGTAGAGCCTGGTGAAGGCTTTTTGAGAAAGTTGCAGTTTCTTTCAAGCCAACTGGGAGCAAAATTCTTACTCACATGCCAACAATAAACACATTGGTTCTCTTTGGATCCACTTTCATATGTGAACAAACGTGGTGAAATTCAACAAATCCAGACAGATTCTCTTGCAGTGACAACCATCTGTCCATTATCCTTTGCACTTCCACCTCAGACACTGATCCTGACTTTCATGCACTTCTTCAAGCCCAACAAACTAGATTTCTCTCACTGAACAAGAAAAAATCCCTGCATATTAATTAAACTTCAAGCAAAATGACACAATATAAAGTATAAAGTTAAAAGTTTTTGACATTTTACAAAAGCGTACATATTTTGTTCCCACACATTTTGTTTTGAGGAATATTGGTTGGAATATTGATTAAATAGTGTTACAGCTGCGTGCTGTATCGTTATTATTGTGTGGGTGGGATCGCTCTGCGTTCTCTCTCTCCCCGTCTCTTCATAGCCTCCAACATGATCCCCATTCCTATCAAGGACACCTAATATAAAGAGGTGGAGAGATGTTGTGGTTGATAATTACGTTTAACGGTAACCATTCCTTTTTTCTCCCCTTGCAGGGCTGGGGGCATCTCCTGTTTGGAGATTATTTTGTGTTCTGGATCGTTTTTAGCCTTTTCCTGTAAATAAACAGTATTTATTATACCAACAGCTTTGTTTTCCTTGTTTATTTTCTTGATCGTATGTTGCGCCCTCGCCCCCTAGACCCAGGGGACGTAACAATAGTAATAAAATGTAGGTATTTCTACTATGTCTATTTTACATTTGCAGTAGCAGTTTATGAAGACATAAAGTTAATATTGAGCAGAATTGAGTTCAGCTTATTGTCAGTTCCTCGTGTGGCCTCTTGGGAAAATTAATTGCCCACCCCTGAAATAGAGCACTTCATAGCACTGTTGCTGTGTCAGCAGTCTTGAGTTTGTGAGTCAGGAACTGTATTTCCTGCTTCTCTTCCACATCGTGGTTTTCAACACCATTTTAAAAGCTAGTTATGTGCTGCACTCTCCCCATGGCCCTGGGTACCCTTGGCGAACCAAGCACAGTATAAACATAGTCAGAAAAAGATTTAGTAGTAGTTTTGGAATTGTGGGCAGGTGGTACAGTAAGCCTTGCTGGCAAAGCAAATCAGAATCTCCATAAAGTTTGCCAACAGAAGCATGAAGTGCTCTAAAAGATGGCTGCATTGACACTGGTCATGATAAAACACAGTGGACCAACCACCACCTACAGCAGCAGATCAAACGGTGACCCAGATCATCACAGACTGCAGAAATTTCACACTGCACGTCACGTTGGTGTGTGAATGTTAGATAGATAGAATGATAGATAATAGTTAGAAAATAAAAACAGCACTTAGCTTAGTTAATCATGGAAGTGCTTGTATGAATGGGTGTGAATGGGGTAAATGTAAACGTGTTGTATAAGCGCTTCAAGTGCTCAGACAAAGTAGAAAAGTGCTATATAAGAACTAGTCCATTTACCATCTGTGCATGGTGGCTCTTGGTGCACTGACACCAGCCTCAGTCCACTCCTCGTGTAGCTCTCCCAAGAGTCTTGAATCAACTTTTCATGACAATCCTCTCAAGGATGCGGTCATCACTGTTGCTTGTGCACCTCTTCCTACTGCACTTAACTCTTTGTTGATATGCACTGACACAGCACTCTGTGAATGGCGAGACTTTTCAGTAATGACCGTCATGATAATCATCTGGACAACTGCATCACCCATGATTATGGATGCAGGTACTAAACTGCAACAACAGATTCATGATATTTGTACTCTTTGCAAAGTAATTTACTTAAGCTATATTCAATATTAAATTAAATATTCTATAATCACATTATGAATTTCTGATTTTCATGAGCTATAAGCCATAATAATCAAAATTAAAACAAAAAGGACTTGAAATAATTCACTTTTCCTGTATGGAATACAGAATACCTGAAAGCTTACGTTTTGAATGAAACTACAAAAATACATAATACAAAAGTACAATATTCATATATTTTTCAGATGCACTATAGTAGAGCAGGCAGGAACACCTGAAGTGGCATGTGGGAATCTGTGTTTGAATTTGTGTATTTAGCTTGCCAATTCATGGTTTATTGACTCAGTGTTGCTGTTTTTCTAGCTCACTGCCTGGATATTAGCTGACACACTTTTACTTGTATTAAGATGTGACATGGATGAGAAAACATCTTGTTGTTCGCTGTCAGTATGACTCACCATTAGTGTTGTATACGAACAGTGCTGAATACCTGTTATTATACAGCTGCTAATAGAGAACAAAAGTGTTGGCTATTATAAAAACATGAAAAAAGTCATCTCCAATCTCTGTATGTCCTGTGGAGTGTGTTCAACTGTGTACAAGTGTTCACTCTTGCTGCCATTTCTAATCTGTCTTTTCTTCTTAAATCAATATCTGTCACTCTTCCTCATTTCTCTTTTTTCTTCTCATCTCCTTCCATATTTGCCCCATGTCAATTCCCCCCCACCCCCACAGGATAATCTGCAGCTGTAATCTGCAGTCATCTGTCATTGTTTCTCTGGATGGAACATTTGCAATGAGGCCAGATTAACATCTCATACTGTGACCTGACCAGAGAGGACAAGGCAAAATACACCCACTCATATACAGATAGACACAAACACAGTGTCATGGTCCTGGGTTAGCTTGCATTTTGAGTTTTTTGGTCTTTCAAGCTTTGTTTGTGTGAATATTCTATTGATTCTTGGTTTGTTTAATGTTATACTTGTTTTGTGTATTTCCAGTGTGTTAGGTTTTGTTCCGAGTTCCCTGTTGCTTTAGTGTTATTCCTTCCACTGTGTTCCTCTTCGGTCAAGTTTATTAGTGTGCCTGTTTCCTACCTTTTGGTAGCTCACTTCCTGTTTCGTTCTTAGAGTTTGTGTCCCGTGTGTGTTGTTTTGCTTTTTGCTTTGTCTCTTCTCTGATTCGGTTCAGCTGTGTGTTGTTCCCCAACTGTCTCCACTTGCCCTAATCACCCTTCTGTGTATATATTGTCTCAGTGTCCCCATGTCCTTTATAAGAGCATCAAATTATGTTCTTGTTCTTCTTTCCAGTGTTCCCTACCTTCAGTGCCTCCAGTCATATTGTGTTCCTTAGTTCCAGGTAGTTTTCCCTGTTGTACTTTATGTTTCATGCTTCTAAGAATCTGTCATCAGCATTAATAAATGTCTGCCTTCGCATCCTGCGTTTGGGCCCTCACTCCTTCTACGCTTCACACATTCTGAAGTGTCTCCAGCACGTGACAGTATGCTCTGACCAGAAATGGACCCAGCAGACTGAGACCTGTATGAGTGTCAGCAGGTAGCTCTTTCTTTTTTGGACAAAAACTCAAGATGGAAGCTGTGGTATGAGTCACTCTTCCAAGGGACTCTCCTGACCTTAGGAGGTCCTGCTGGGTGCCAGTCCCTCAGCTCCTTCCTGAGGGACTGGCACCATGGGTTACCTAGCCAATCCCACTTTGTCCAACTCCTTTAAGATTTGGTGTGGACTCATCAGTCTAGCAGCAGCAACAGCAGCAGCCCAGCAAGCAAGCCAGCTCTTCACTAGCCTTTCCACCTGGATCGGTCGGCATCAGGCCCGAGCCTGCTCTGAGGATGACCAACACCAGGACGATGCCTGTTACAGTTCTAAGGATGAGGGCTGCTGGGTGCACAGATGTTATTCCGCGTGTCCGTGCCGGGCTTTTTGTAACATCCGTCATGTGAGTGGAACATTTTAGTGCTCGGTATTCCTCACCTGCCTGAACAAGCTATTTTAGAGATTGCTATTTGGACTCCTCTTTCAGAGACTGTTTATTGTGATCCTGGGTCAGGTAATTCTGAGACTGCTGTTTGTCCTTCTTAGTCAGTGACTATTTATTGAGTTTCCTAGTCAGCACAGTTAGAGACTGTATATTGTGCTCTTGAATTACGTTTCTCACAGACTGTTCATTGTGCATATGCCCATGCAGAGACTGTTTATCCACCTGCCCGGGGGCTCCCTAGAGAGCGGTGCTCCCCCTGGGGCCTTACCAGAGACTATGCACCCTGCACCCATCCTTGCTTCAAGGGTGAGGGTGGGCAGGGCCCAGCATGTTCCTGCATCCTTTTCTGTTCCCAGGGTGAAGGCAGCTTCAGTTTCCGGAGTTGGCAGTAGGTCAAGTGCAGCTCCAGTCCTCAGAGAAGACTGTGAGCCCTGTCACTTCAGCAACCTGTAGATCCCGAGCAACCTGTTCTCCCTGAGCAACCTGAAAAACCTGTGCAACCTGTGCCTGAGCTTCCAGAGCCACAGTTGGCAGAGGAAATGGCGGCATACCCTGCCAAGCAGCCCAAGTCTTCAGAGAAGATGGCTGGGTGCCCTGCTGAGCAGCCCCGGTCATCAGGAGAGACTGTGAACCTGGAGCTTCCAGTGTCCCCAGTGAATTCTGAATTTCCTGTAACACCCCAGCCACATGAGTATCCTATGCGACCAGTGGTTTCCACTCCACCTGAACCTATGTCCTAGGTTCAGGTTCGCAGCCTAAGTTAGAGGGTCTTCTGTACCAATATTGGCCTCCTCCCAAGCCTCCTGAGGTGTTTTGTCACCCTTGCCAACACATCCAGAGGGGTTCCATCTTTTATGACATCAGTTCCCAGAATATCTACGACGCCGGCCCCCAGAAAGCCTCCTTTACTACTGGCCGACCGGCCAGTCCCCCAAAATGCTTTGCTCCCACTGCTGGACTCCTGGCCAACCCCCATAATTTCTTCACCTGCCACTGGCCATCCTCCCGGCCCCCAGAGCTTCTCTGTCTCCGCTGTTAGCCACCCAGCTGGCTTCCAGGGCTCTTTTGTCTTTGCCACTGGCATTCCAGCCAGCCCTCAGAGCTTCTCCATCTCCACCACAGCCTCCGGTGTTACTTCACCTTTGCCACTAGTCACTCTCTCAGAACTGCTGTTTTGTATATTTTCATCTTCTCTCTGCTTCTCCATGGCCAGACAGACTCCCAGTGTCTCTTGTGCTCCCCGTTTTCTTTGTTCTGTTTCCTAACTACACCAAACCTTTACACTAATCTTAAAATAATGTACAAACTAAGGCATCTACCTCAAGCAATTAACCATGTTGGGTCTACACATAACAGACACCAACAGGGTGTGCAGTGTGTCCTTAGAAAATTCAACGGAACTGGAAAAGTCACATAACACAAATATCTACAGTAGATCAGTATCTGAAGGTCATGTCCTTATTAAATAAAATCCAGCAAAGACCTGGCACAGGACCTGAGAGATGTATCTGGCCCTTCAGTTGATCTACTGTTCACTGAAACATCATCAAAAATGGTCTTGATAGAAGGGTCACTGTTAAGAAGCCATTCTTAAGGAAGGGAAACGGGGAGAAACCAAATTATGCAGTTGGAATGTTTGGTTCAAATTGTCATCAATATGTTTGGAGGAGGGGGCAGCATTGTGGCATGGCAGTTAGTACAGTTGCCCCCCAGTAAGAAGGTCCTAGGCTCAAATCCATCTTGGCCAGGGCCCCCCTGTGTGGAGTTTGTATACCCTCCTTGTGCCTACGTGGGCTCTCTCCAGGTACCCCAGTTTCCTCCCACAGCCCAAAGACATGCAGGTGGGGTTAGATTAATTGGTGATTCTAAATTGCCCTAAGGTGTAAATGGTTGTCTGTCTCTCTGTGACAGGCTGGTGACCTATCCAGGGTGCACCCTGCCTCTCACCCCATTACAGCTGCATCATCAAAGTCTGAAGCTTATCCAGACCAGCTCTGAGGTGTATGCAACAATCTGTGAGGAGTAGTACATTAAAGTATAAAACATTTCCCACTAGGTGGCCATCTAACTATCACAAACTTTTGGCATATAAATGTGTTCAGGTCGGGACCCTTATCAAACATCAAGTTTGGAGCAGACTGAACAATGAATTTTGGAGTTACAGCATTTTGATGTTGGCTTAACATTGAAATTTGCCATGCTGCCAAGGTCAAGACATTTGACATGCATTCACAGTTCTCAAAATAAAGAAATACCAACTACTTAAGGTTTTGCTGGCCAAATTTTAGTCAGCTCTATTAAACCAGCTCTAATTCTTTCTTTTTGTTGTTTGAATTTGAACACTAGAGGTAGTTATCTAATGAATTACTGCATTTATACAGGAAGGGATCCATTTATTCAGGTGCATTAATGGGGAAGCGCAACAGTTTTTGACCATGGTCTATGCCAGGTATGTCAGCATTGACATACAGATAGGCTGCATAACTAATGCTTAACCAGAAAGACAAGAACTGCATGTTGTCTGTAATAATAAAGAATACAAAGTGCCTTGAGGCGACTGTTTGTTGTGATTTGGTGCTATATAAATAAAACTGAATTGAATTGAATGGTATTGAAAGTGCTTGAAAAATCAAAGAACATAATTCTCACATAAGCGTCAGATTCCTCAAAATGAGCGAGGGCTCTGTGAAGCATGCAGAGGACAGCATCATTTACTCCAGTGTGTTGTTTGTATGCAAACTGCAGGGAATCAAGTTTGTCTTTGACCTCAAGTCTCAGAAGGTGTCGAATCAACCATTCCAAGGTGGGATGTAAGGCCCACTGGTCTGTGGTCATTTAGTTCAACTGGACACTTTATTTTTGGTACTGGTACAATACAGGATGTCTTCCACAGTGCCTACACCAGCCCCAGCTGTGGACTCAGGTTGAAGATCCTGTGGAGAGGTTGACACAGTTGGACAGTACAGTCCTTAAGCAGCTTTGAACACACACCATCTGGGCCAGCAGCCTCTCCAGAGAATAATCTTCCTAGCTCCAATCTGACCCCTGTCTCTGTGACAAGTAAGGGTGGAGGAACAGGTGTGTCGAGGGAAGTAGCTGCTACATTAGAGATGCAAGAAGATGGGATCGCTGTGATGGAGAAGCATATTTGTGGAGGAGAAGACTGAGTAGCAGTGAAGATGCCCACATGTTGAGGGGAATAATAATAATAAAATAAGAGTGAAGAGCAGCAGTGGAAGTGCGTGTGATCGCAGAGTCCAAATCTCTTGAAGAACTGATTGAGTTCATCAGCCACATCCCCCATTAGTGACCGTCAGTTCTTTTTGTTATATCCAGAGATGGTACTGATTCCTCTCCACACCTCATGAATGTTGATGTGTTGTAGATTCCTTTCTATCTTCTTTTTGTGTTCCACTTCTTCTTCAGGTCATGTTACACTTGTTTGAGCCATTTTTTGTAACTGTCTCTAAATCTATGTTTTTCTGGTTGAGGATTGCCTTCATGTCACTTGTGATCCAGGATTTGTTATTGTGGAAATAGCACACAGTTTTTGAAGGTACTTTATGACTGTAAATCTCAATGTCCATCTGTTTCCAGTAGCACATTCCAATCTCTGCATTCAAAGCAGACCCTTTGAGCCTCGGTGCGCTCAGGTATCCATTTCTGGACTGTGGTTCAATTGCAGGTTGTCTCTGCACACATGGTTTGTAACGTGTCTGCAGAAAAACCAAGTTGTGGCCTGATCCTCCAAGTGATGGTAAGACAGTAGCTCTGTAAGTTTCTTTGAAATCAGCGTACAGCATCAACATGGATAATACCCCAGAGATGTTTCAAAACTTGTTAGCTTGTGAGGCAAAGTAGTAATTAATCACTAGGAAGGTGATGCCAGACTATCCAACGTCAGAGGAATCCTTGATAAAAAGAAAAAAAAGTACAAGCAAAGTTATACAGATGAACTCTTTAAAATAGATTATTTTACATCCTCACTGTGTACGACTTTGGATACTGTGGCTCTTCTGAAAAGCAAAGCCTCAAATCAGACGTACCTGACTCCATGGTATAATTCACAAATGCGCAGCTTAAAGCAGATAACCTGTAAGCTGTAGAGGGAATGGCAGCTCACTAAATTAGAAGATGCTCATTCAGCCTGGAAAAAGAGTTTGTTGCTCTATAAAAAAGCCCTCCATAAAGCTGGGACATCTTACTACTCATCATTAATTGAAGAAAATGAGAACAACCCCAGGTTTGTTTTCAGCACAGATTCTGGGTGAATGCATCAACAAGAGTAAAAAGTATGTTCTGCTGCTTTAGAAGAAACAGCCTGAGAAATGTAATAGTCAGTCAACTGGCAGATGTTTAAAGATACCGGACAGCTTTCGCCTTGTATCATGGTACTGTGGATGCTGAAGAAAGTTTTTATATGAACCTACCCTCGACAATTTGATAACCAAATAATGGGTATAGCTCAGGACCACCATCAAGAGGTTCCCTCGCAAGTATCCCTGATGGAAATTTCCAACCCTCATACCTAGCACAACAATCATGTGAACAAGTCTTTTTCCATTGGTTAGACATATGAGAACATGGAGTTCCCAAGTTCAGTGCAGTTACATCCCAGGACAAAAAGTAAATATAAAATAAACACAGTGTGAATTGAAAGTGGATGTTATGATGATAAATATCTTGAGACAACTCAAAAGGTGGTTTAAAAATGATTCAATAAAGTCCCACACCTTTAAAAGACTAGTTGCCAAATGTTGTTTACCTGTTCACTGTTCTTTGTCTTCTTTTTTTACTTCCCCTTTTTATCTATTTTTGTAACTTTGCTATATTGGAAAACTTTAATAAAGAAATTGAGAAAAAGAAAAAAAAGACAGTTCAGTGGTCCAGTAACGGTTGCTACCATGTGCAGTTTTACCCACCTATGGCTCATGTGCTAGCATGAAATGCTGGTGACCAGTCATTCCTTGATAATTTAAATCTACCTCAGTTATCTAAAGTAGATACAGAACTCTTAGACCTCCCTTTATGCTCCAGTGACTTACAATGTGCATTAAACAAAATGCCTAATGGCAAGGCACCAGGCCCTGATGGATTCCCTGCAGAATTTTTTAAACATTTTTGGTCCGTATTATCACCGCTGTTCTTCAGAACTGTGACAGAAATTAAAAACAATGGTCTAAT
>JASGAU010349141.1:0-12648 GCA_030220045.1 Australoheros facetus | reverse complement strand
ACACAGCACACTGCCGAGCCTCCACTGTGAAAATAGGACAGGCCATGCACTGCGCCTCCAACCAACCTTGTATACTTGTCCATAGGTGCCATTTCCAACTACCTCCACCAGCTCGAATATCCCAGCTGGATCCTGGAAAGAAAAAAAAAAGGCAGAAAGGCATTTAAATTTAAAGCAATGCAATGAAAAAAAAAAAATCGTTTAAGCAACATTGTCCAGTGCGAGCCAGCTGTTGCGTCCCGGTCTACCCTACATGCCAAACGCATCTCGAACAAAGGAAAACCAGACACTGGCAACACCTCGCTACGGCTCAGCGGTCATTTTCAACACTTCATCTCCAACAAGGAGAGACGCTGGAGAGCAGCCTCAAACTTGCTCGTGAAGTCACACTGAAGGACAACGAGCTGAAGAAAAATAAAAAGGTAACAAAAGAGAGGGGGGGAAAAAAACATCGGCTCGGTTCAGCAGCACTCACCCGCAATGAAGCCAAGTCTATGTCTACTAGACTTTTAGCTGGAGAGTCGTTCGCCATCTTTCAAATAAAAGCCGAGCTTTCCTTCGCCTTCACAAGAAGTGTCCGCTGAATCATTTGGGTGATAGATTAAACAGAGGCCGCCGGGTACTCTTCTTCTCTGGGATCCGCTGCTTAGCAGTGAACGCTGAGCTCTGGTTACTCCATGTTGAGGTGGCAGCAGCAGCGGACTCTTGCTTGCTCTCCCTCAGCCCTGCCACCGGAGTCCAATTTGACTGGAAACTCGCACTTCCGGCGAGTACCTTCAAAATAAAAACTATACTTTTGGCTTTTAGGAGCAAAGACACGAGGAAAGTATTTTTTTTCTTTTTTTTGTATAAAAAGACTGAAAATAAAATAAATTATGCACATACAAATATTAAGGTACAATAGTGGGAATTATACTCTATCACAGTGGGAAAAAAAGAAACGTGAAAACACCTTTTTGAACAAAGAACCATATAAACATGTTGGGGGTGGCTGTGGCTCAGGCGGTAGACCTAATCGGAAGGTTGGTGGTTTGATCCCTGGCTGCTCCAGTCTGCATGCTAAAGCATCCTTGGGCAAGATACAGAACCCCAAGTTACTCTCCAGTGTGTTCATTGGCATGTGAATGTTGGATAGAAAGAATCAAAATTAATTATTTAATTATATTTAATATTATAGAATATATTCTGTTTTATTAAACAACAGTAATGTGCAAAAGTCTTGTATGTTTTAGAGTTCATTTTTTAAGTTGTTCTTTTAGTCCTGAGCAATAGTTTTCCAGGCTTTCTGAAGCTCATTCAAAGCTTTTCTTTGGACATTGTCTGCTTTTTCATTTATTTTCAATCCAGTCCGTGTACCTGACCATTTTCAGAGAAATGTTTGTTTATTTGTTAAGTCACTTAAACACCGACTTATGAATCATTAAAGCATTAAATGTCACCTAACCCAAAGGATGAATCAGTGTTGTGTCTACACATAACAGACAACTTTGCAAAGAACCAGTTTTAAATTGTATCTTTAGACACTTTGATACTAGCAGCCTGTTGCAAAAGCACACCATTTGCTTCTATTTCTTTAGTTGAATCTATGAAAAATGCCAAAGATAATACAGTTTGACAGATATAAAATTGTATTTTTGCACCAAGATGGTGATTGCCAGAGAATTAGTAGCTGAAAACTTGGCATATCTTAGTATGATGTGCAGCATGTCCTTAAAAATCTGAGGAAACTGGACAAGTGGAGGACAAAAGAAGTGAAAGGCCTAAAAAAGAATGTCTCCAATATAAACTATTCAGCAGATGAACAGTATCTGAAAGTCATGTCCTTCAGAAATAGGGGGGGGATCCAGCAGAGGTCTGACACAGGACCTGAGAGATGCCTCTGGCCCTTAAGTTAATCCAGCTACTGTTCGCTCAAGCCTCATCGGAAATGGTCTCAGTGGAAGGGTGGCTGCCAAGCAGCTATACTATTTTTGCCTATACTTTATTTCCATGCATGTCTGCATATTTCAGTAAATCTGCGCCTATTTCCCGTTTATTTTCCTAGCAAAATATAAAGAAATGAGGGGTGGCTCAACACTTTTGCACAGTACTGTACTATTAAGATTAAAACGCATTAAACTGGTTTCCTAACTCTTTTTTTTTTTCCTGAGGGGCAATTCTACAATTCCCCTTTAATTTGAAAAGAAATCATCCACATTTCCGCTGCTCTCCTGCTCGCTGCTTTCCCTATCTTTGCCTTAGAGCCGCACAAACACAGGAAGCCGGTCGGCTGCACGCGGACAAACAGGGCTGGGCCTCGGTACGTGAAGCGTGACCACCGAGGTGATATTTAATGAACTTTCCTCCTCTCTCACCCGCCTAACCACCACCGTCCTGCAGGCCCGGTTTTTATGCAGCTCACACGAGCGGAAGGACAGGTGGTATAAACAGAGGCAGGCAGGGGAGCAGAGCCCCCCTCCACAGCATCCATATGGACATGCGCGCCTGAGACTTTAGTGTCAATATTGGTAATCATGGGTGTGGCAAGTGAGCAATCTCGGGAGTGATGCTGCTGCTGTGCTTGTGTTAGTGCAGCACCTAAGTGGACTCTAGGGAGTAGTATAAAATAAAACAGCTTAATTCCAGCATCACTGGAACCACGTGGATAACACTGGCTTTTAAGATAAAATAATGATAATAATGTGCAGTTAAATAATAAAACTGCATCACATGTGACTCATTTGTTTTGTCAGTACTCTTGCAGGGTCCTTCACGGAGGAATTATCACCTTGGTCATGTGAAACTGTTGGGAGATCAGCTTAATGCTGGCGGCCTGCCTCGGTTGCAGGCTCTGCGTCCCTGAGCAGCAGATCAGTGCACAGGTTACACATCTCTATGTACTATTATGATATGATGTAGATGAATATGATTTATATTATACACACTAAACTATAGTAGGGTAGATAAACAAATCACTTTATTAAAAAAAAACAAAAAACTGGCGCTCCTGCGTATTTTACAGCCCTGGGTCTCTGTGTGAACACAAGCAGCTGCAGTTATTTATCACAGCTGCACAATGGAGCGTTCAAACAGGCGACGCTCATCTTTTTTCGTAAACAAACTTTATCTCCACAGTCAAATGGCAAGATAGGGCGAACCAGTCGAACAGCATGAGAGCGATAACCTGGCAGTGCGATGGGGAGCCGCAAGCAAACATATACCAACATGCAAGCACAGAGCCTTAAGGCACTCAGGGTTAATACACTTAACTGAAGCTTGTGCTCTGTAAATCAACTTAAATCCACCTTGCATAGTGTGAGCTTGGATATTTGACACCGATAATGTAAATCCTGTTCCAGCCCCGATCCTCGCTGTTGCTTATAAGCAGCTATTTGTTTTGCCCTTAAACCTACAGCTTAAATGTCAATTCAACAGACTCCTGTGCTGACATTTAGTTCAAAGGGTTCAACGAGGTTTGTGGCTTCTTTCACCAAGCACTCACATTTTAAATGCATTACCGCCCCCTTATGGGTATTTGATATTATTGCAGTGATCTGGAGTCTCCGTGGACTATGTTTGTAGATGGCATTGTGATCTGTAGTGAGAGTGGGGAGCAGGTGGAAGAGAGCCTGGAGAGGTGGCGGTACATGCTAGGGATTGGGTGAGATGGAGGCAGATGATTCACCGAGAGAAGAAGTTTGGCAAAAGGTTTAAAACAGAATAATCAAGTAATAATAATAAAAGGAAAACCTGAGCATATTTAAGGAAACAAACACAGAAACATATAAGTGACATGTGACTTTATTACAAACCAATGTCATCTTTGTAACACAACCACCTGTCCAAAAGGTCACTGAGTGGTTGCAGAGAGGCAGTACTGTTTTTACAGCTGAGACACCTCAGCTACTATTTAGCAAGTTAATAATATTATAAATAGCAACACATAATAGAAATGTTGAGTTCCAAGACAAGAACATTTACACAGTACATCTGACTGAAAAGTAAGCCTTTAAAATTCGGTTACCTTCAATGACCCAGAAAAGCATTAACAGCTGAGTATATAAACTCATCTCATGTTTCTTCAGGTTTAGTAAAGGCAGAAAAACTTTTGTACTTGCCACAACATAAACCAAGGGTTCGTTTTGATGCCACGTTGATATCTGAAGACCAGGTTAGTCTCTAACCAGATTTAATATGCACTGCATAAATAAAATTTAAAAAACAATTGTTTTTAAATGTAAGAAGGAAATCCTGCTGCATGAAAATACAGTTGTGTGATCAGTTTGCTTTCTATTCTTGCCTTTTACTCCCTGATACACCCAGTCTGCCTCTATCTGGGAATATGGGAAGAGATGCAACATCCATCATTGAAACAGGTGATGCATACAGTGCAAAATAATAGCTACGTTCCAGGGTTACCCTCCTGCATCCCTGGAATTACATATAAAAACTCAGAGAACAAATTAATCATGTCATGTGTACTATATATTTGAAATTAATACCGATGTTCCCCCTCAGCATTATCAACACAAACTGATAAACTGTGCAGGTATTCACTGCTCAGTCTCATAATGCGACTACTCACATCCCATCTTCTGCACCTATACTTGCTCATCAGTTACATTTACTTTCTGCACAAACACACTGTTAAATATTTGACTATTAGGCAGCAATTTGCAGTTATTGCAGCAAACACACCAACAATAACCTGGCAGGTATTCCCAAAAAAGAAGTTACAGCATGCCAGCTACTGTACAGCAATCCAGTTCTGTGGCACACAGTCAGCCATATTACACCTCAGACTCAGCAATTCAAAGATGGTTTATATAGATATAAAAAAAAAAAACATATTTTTAGTCCATATTAATTATTTTAGTTCAGTAGAAAGTCTGGGCTTGGGTAACCAAATAGATGGAAATCGCCCTGATAGCGTGCGTAGAGACGCCTGATGTCTCGCTTGCTGATGCCTGAGAAGTATTGCTCCACCTTGGTCCTGTTGTAGTGAGTGATGCCTGGAGGAATAGCGGGGTAGGACACCAGTTCGTCGATGCCTGCAGCTTTGAGGATGTATGGGGCGTCCTGCTCCAGCGTCTCATGGTGACCGATGACATTGTAGCTTATTTCGCACGGTGCGCACAGCTCTGCATAAGTCACCCAGTGGATGATGTGCTCACCAAACTGCCGGTCCATACGGCGGCGTCCGTCCACGTCGCCCAAGTAGCGCACAAAGTCCTCAAAGTGCAGACCAGAGGCGGCAAGGTCGCTGTTGCGGTGATTCTTGCGGTATTTCCGTATAATGGCTGGAGCTATGTCATGCTTGTACCACGGCTCGAAGCGCGGGTTCTTCACAAACTTGTCCTTGAATGCAGAAATCAGTCGCTCAAAGGGATCCCTCACGATGAAGAACTTGAAATAAGTGTTTAATCTGTCGAGATATACAGAAGATGATCGTTACCAAAAGCCACAAACACTTTCAGGTCCTAACCTCATTTATTTGATTGTAAATGCTCAATTATTCTTTGTCTGGCTAAAATGATAAATGACAGTTTAAAGACCAGCATCTTTCTAGAAGAAGCAGCACTGCTTCATTTTGCCTTTTGATTTGAGGAACTATGTTCCACCACTTTAATCAGATAAGTCCAAATTTATCATTGCAACTATGATCCAACCTGTGAGTTATTTCCCGTGGAGTGAGAGATGACAAGCGAGGCAGGCCATTTTTCTCGTGGTCATGAACAAGGTTTTCTGGGATCTCCTCCACAGTGGCAAAAGCCCCTGCCAAAAAAAAAAAAAACCTCCGCTTAATTAACTAATTCAACAAATAGACCTGGAGTCGAGAAGAACAGTCCTGTTTTACTCATATGTATGTGTAAAAAAAAAAAATCACAATATCATGTGGAAAGGCTTGTATTTATGGTAAACATGGGCACTGTTTTTATCTTGATCCTATCCATACTTACCGTTGAGCACAATCAGGACCTTCTTCCATTGTGTATTGCCCACTTTAGGCGTCTGGCAGAACAGGATCTTGTGTTTGTCACAGACAAAGAGACGGTCAAGTACAAACTTGCTGATGGAGACATGAGTCAGATTTCTCAGGCTGCTGTTCTTACACACAGTTGAGAGCAGCTCGATTCGCTTCTCAGCGACCGACTGCCAATCTGCCACTGTGGGTACCGCCGTGGGCTGAGGCACACATGCAGCAAGGTTATTGCAGAGGAGAAAAAGTGAATGGTATTGATTAAGTATAATTAGTAATAGTCACCTGATCTGATGCTCTTTGACCTTTGATGATCTTTGGAGCCTGTTTTTCTGGGCTGGACACAGCAATGGGTTTAACCACCACTTTAGCGCCCGGCACTGTCCCACTCTGACTTCCAGCTCTCTCTCCGTAATCTGAAAATACAGATCAGATCAGAGCGGGCTGATCACACGCCCCCCTGGAATTTCCTGCCCGTAGTTATCACCGTAAAGGTCCGGCGGCTTACCACCAACAGCTCTGTAGCTGATGAACTTGGTGACAAACATCAGGATTAGCAGCACCCAGCCGCAAGCTCCGAGGAGCAGCCAGTGGTGCCGCATCGCTTCGCACATCAGCCGACGGCCATGGAAACAGCGAGCGGGGCTCCCACCTGGCCACACACACACACACTGGTGATGAAAATAGTACCTGACTGGCGCTAAAACAAACCTCTTCGATCACATCTCCTAACTAGGCTAGGCTACATAACGATACATGATGGGTGACCGTTACACAGCTCAACGCTAGCTACCGGACAGTTACTGCGCTGAAAAGAGCTGACGGCAGTGCTTTTAGCCTGTGTGTCAGCTCATTTCAATACAGAGGAGCTTTCAGGCAGCTAGCTAACTGGTCAGTTAGCCAGCCTGCTAGCCACACCTGTCCCTCCCAGACATAAAGCAGACAATTTGAACCGTGCTAGTTTTCTTTCTTCGTTGTGGTCACTTTAAATTCCACAGCACACATACACACACGCCAAAGCAGCCTCGTAGCTTACGTTTTGGTTGAGTTATAGCTACTTCGCAGCTGCACAAACTCCAGAGAAAACGCTAGATGCTCCCATAGAAACGTCTCTCCTGTCGCGTCCCCCTCCTCACAACATCCGGCTGCTGACAACAATGAGCTCCCCCTAGTGGTGGTACCATGGAAACGACGCAGCCACATTCTGCTTAGATTAGATCCATACTTTTCCCCAGGTTGTCCATGTCCCATAGCTTGAGAACCACTGATATGTCAAATACAGTGGAACACTTCCCTTTCACTACAGAGAGGAAGAGGATAAAATTTTTTACTGAGAGTGACCAGGATTATAAAGAAATATATCAGAGGGATGACTCAGATTGAGTTGGCGGGACAAGGCTGAGATGGTTTGGACATGTGCAGCGGAGGAATAGTGGGTATACTGGATAAAGGGTGTTGAAGATGGAGCTGCCAGGCAGGAGGACAAGAGGAAGACCACAGAGAAGGTCCATGAATACAGTGAAGGAGGACATGCAGAGGATTAGTGTGATAGGGTTTTATGTAGGGGGATAATTCACTGTTGAAAAAGGTTAAAGGAACACTTTGAAAACACATCAGATCTTGGATATCTACACTGATGTGGACTGGGTAATGGGTTCGGAATGACAGGATGCTACATCATTTGATAGAAATGAAAATAATCAACCTACAGAGGCTGAATTCAAAGACACCCCAAAAATCAAAGTGATAAAATGATGCAGCAGGCCAGTCCATTTTGCCAAAATGTCATTGCAGCAACCCAAAATGGTACTCAATAGTTTGTATGGCCCCCACGTGCTTGTATGCAGGCCTGACAATGTTGGGGCTCGTAATGAGACGATGGATGGTGTCCTGGGGGATCTCCTCCCAGATCTGGAGCAGGACATCACTGAGCTCCTGGACAGTCTGAGATGCAACCCAGTGGTGTCAGATGGACCGAAACATAATGTCCCAAAGGTGTTCTATTGGATTTAGGTCAGGTGAGCGTGGGGGCCAGTTAATGGTATCAATTCCTTCATCCTCCAGGAACTGCCTGCATACTCTCACTACATGAGGCTGAGCATTATCGTGCACAAGGAGGAACCTAGGACCCACTGCACCAGTATAGGGTCTGACAATGGGTCCAAGGATTACCTAATGAGAGTCAGGCTGCTGTTGCCTAGCCTGTAGAGTTACAGGTAGCATAACATTCTCCACGGGTTCTCCAGACCCTTTCACATCAGTCATATGAGCTCAGGGTGAACCTGCTCTCATCTTTGGAAAGCACATGGCATCAGTGGTGAACCTGTCAATTCTGGTCTTCTATAGCAAATCCCAATCAAGCTCCACAGTCCCAGGCAGTGAGCACAGGGCTCACTAGAGGACATTGGGCCCTCAGGCCACCCTCGTGAAATCTGATTCTGAGTGTTTGGTCAGAGATTTTCACATCAGTGACCTGCTGGAGGTCATTTTGTAGCTTTGGCAGAGCTCATCCTGTTCCTCCTTGCACAAAGGAGCAGATACTGTTCCTGCTGATAGGTTAAGGACCTCCTACGGCCCTGTCCAGCTCTCCTAGAGTAACTGCCTGCTTCCTGGAATCTGCACCATGTTCTTGAGACTGTGCTGGGAGACACTGCAAACCTTCTGGCATTGGCACGCATTGATGTGCCATCCTGGAGGAGTTGGACTACCTGTACAACCTCTGTAGGGTCCAAGTATTGCCTCATGCTACCAGTAGTGACACTGACCCTAGCCAAATACAAAACTAGTGAAAAACAGTCAAAAGATGAGGGAAAAATGTCAGTGGCCTCCCCCTGTAAAACCTTGTTTTGGAGGTTGTCTCATTGTTGCCCCTCTAGTGCACCTGTTGTTAATTTCATTAACACCAAAACAGCTGAAATTGATTAACAACCCCCTGTTACATAACTGACCAGATCAATATCCCAGAAATTTGACTTGATGCTAAACTCTGATTAAAAAGTGATCCTTTCAGTTTTTTGAGCAGTATGTCTGTATTCAAATCCATGTTTTAAATTATTAATAAATTAACCAAGTACGACCCAGGTTCCATCAAGTGTGTGAACTCCTGTTAAAAGAAATAAAAGGAGTTTTTTCCACTTCAATATTAATTGTAAACACCAAACAGGACACCAGTTTCAACAATCTCTCAGTATATGTCAACATATCCAGTAGTTTTTTCTATATAAACTTTAAGCACTGCATTGCCACAGTGGCAGTGTCCAATCAGGAGCTTTACTAAAAAAATAGTCTTACTTGAAATGAAAGGACAAAGAATCCCTAAGATAGGGTTTATTATAGTGCCCCCCCCCCTAAAAAAACCAACTTAAATTGTAGTGTAAATCATTACATTACCAGCATAAAAATCTATTTAATTAGAAATGTATTTTGAGCAACATATCTGTTAACTACTAGGTATGTTACAAACATTAAATATTTACAATTATATCTGAAACCTGAGCAGATACAGCATAGATCAATTTTGATACCTAAACCACATTAATAGCCCCCAAAATAATGACGTTAGAGCCAATTAAAAACACCTAATAATGCAATGATGAATTGAGCATTGACAACAGTGCACTCTGCACATTAAACTACTTTATGATGAAGGAAATGTGATGAAACTAAGCCAGTTTTTTAAGTTAAAACATAAAATTATGCGTCCATATGCCTTAAATGTGTGTCCAAATGTACAATCGGTCCTTTGCCAGGATGAGTCTAACTTACCTACTGTTATGTTACCCTTACATTATAATCCTATATCCTGATCCATGACATCTCAAACCACACCTTCAATTATGAGCAAAACAGAAATAAACACCAGACAAAAAGGCAAGGGGTCCTTTTATTTTCATTTATTCAGCTTGGAGACAACCTTTAGTTTTCATCAACATTGACTGTCTGCAGTCCTGTTGGAAAAAGACAGAAAATTATTTAATAAAATGTCATCATTACTTCCACAGATACCTGAGAGAGTGAGTGAGAAACACGCTCACCTTTGCATGTGGTGACAGGAACGTATGTGACCAGGGTGTACAGTTTGTTGGGGGAGTCCTCGTCTTCATTACGCTTCCTGGACAGCCGTACGCGTATCCTGTACGGCACATTCCTGTGCAACACACACGCACACAAACATCAGGAAGGTTACCGATGTGCTGCCACTGCACTAAAAGCTACATTCACATGATCCCGTCACTGTAATTTTCATGCACATATATTAATTTCTGGGTAATCTTAAGCAGCCTATCAAGATATTAAATAATCACTGCATGATTTATGGTTTTCTGATGCACCTCAATGACAATAGCAGCGACAAACCCCAACTTGGAAACACAATCACATACTGAGAAATAAACGTAAAAACAATCTTCTGAAAAGGCAAATCTTTCAGCACAGACAGAAATGTAGGAAAGCAGCTCACCTGACACCCTTGCTCCACACCGCCTTGTTGAGGCGAGTGTCAATGCGGACATCAGGAGTTCCCATTTCCTTCACTGCGAACTTGCGGATCTCCTTGATGGCACGGGGAGCTCGCTTCTTGAAGCTCCTGCAAATGGAAAAAAAGGACAACTTTAATTCGGATACAACACAGAAAAGCCTGATCAGTGTTTCTCTGCATTTAAACACTGGGTGAACAATGACACTGACAACCGGCTGCAGACCACAAATTTCAAACAGTAACTGACAAATTAAACGTGTGACTGTGCAACTTCCTATTAGTGCCACACCAGGTGAAATCCTTTAAGATTACACAGGCAAAGGTTGTTCAAAATTCCTATGAGAAAATATTCTCCCTGGAAAGTTTTTTGTGGTCCCCAAAGAGTTTTTGGCCAAAGGAAAATTAGTTTAGTTGATGCTGGTTTTATTTACTCCTTCAAGTATAGACACTTTTGTTTATGAAATAGTAAAATAAGGTAAAGGACTTATTGCCTTTACTGTATGCACACCAACTGTGCTCATGTGCAAAGTTAGAGAAAAATTACAGCCAGTTAAAATCCTTGATACGCTCAGAGAAGACAAAGTTTCGTTCAAGTATATAATTTTTACTCTGACTTCAGAACAGTATTTTTTTTTCATGTCAATATAGTTGCCAAAAAATTTATTTAAACTGCTATAAGTGACGTACTGACCTATAATCTAACAGATGTGGCCAAGAGACCAGCAGAAACTGCAACAAATATACCGTAACAGTTCTAAAAAGATATTCTAAGTGGCCAGAAAAGACTGGATTGATTATAATGTTGAACGCATCAGGTACAATAGCGCAGAGTCATAAAGATAATTGCTAAGCAGATCATTATTTTATATGACGCCTTCATAAATAGTGCTTTATATAGTGCCTGTTTACCAATATATATAGGTATGTGGCAATCCCCCATTGCTGCCCAGCAGCGCTTCGGCAGAAGCCTCATTTTAAATTTTGCTAAGTTGGACAGCACTCACTAAACATCCACATCTTCAACCGGGCACAATCACAGTATTGCATAATCACCAGACTTCTACACAGGAACTGAAGACATAATACACACCATCACTGACCTCCAAGTTTTTCCAGGCTTAGATTTCAAGCTGGCATTTTTCTGTAATTCATCCTCGAACGTTTGTGTTAAAATAGCTTACAAACCACCCTATTCAGCTTCCAAAGGTGCGCTTTACATGACTTCATATTATTCTTTATGTTGTGGACAGCATCTGTGACAAGTGAGCAAATTCTATCAGTAACCAGTCAACATTCATGAACTAGCCGCGACCCCGGGTCAGAGTCAGTCACATCAAATAAGAATGGCTTTTAAGAACGCTTCTGAATGGTGCAAGTTTCATTAAAATGTATCCACTTCCAAAATCAGCGTTTGTGCCACATACCTATAATACAAGCAAAGGGATCGCATTTTGGCACGCAGCTGGTGCTGTGCCAAAAAGGGATTTCTGATGTTTTTGTGTGTTTTTTAAATGTGTAATATCTTTGCTTACATTGGTAAATAGACTGTAGTCAACAGGATTTATGAAGGGCTTATATATAAAATGAAGAAATCACCTATTTTGCAAGTAGATTTATGGCTCTGGGTTATTCTAACTACATTATAAATATCAATCCTAAGTCCTTTTTGACCACTTAAAATAGGTATGTTACAATCACTGCAGCATAGCCTAGCAAAACACTCCGTGCTAACCTGTTTGTAGATGCGGCTAATACGCTGAAGCGGTCTGCCAAAAACCGGGTTTCTGACCAAATGAAGTGTGTATTTTCCTTTATTTTTTGCTATAATGTAGGGGGGCTCCCCCTGGACAGCCTCTTTTTCAATTTTTTTCATTCTGTCAAGTCTTTCGTATTAAACGGTTGTTTTTCAAAAACCTAACCGAATTTAACGTGTCAAAACACTGATGAAACATATGGACATCAATTTAAAGTATATGGACGTGTAATTTTATGTTTCAACTTAAAACTGTTAAAGTTTCATCAAGTTATCTTGATCAGAAAGTAGTTTAATAACGTAAGGAAAATGTCCATTGTCAAAACGACCGTCCATGGCGGCCAATGCAGTTACCAAATGAAAAAAAAAAGGCAGTTAGTTTAGACAAAATTAAACTATTCTGTTTGTTATAAAGCTGTTTTCTCAGCTCTTACATTTTCTGTTTGCCATACTTCTGCC
>JASGAU010349136.1:0-12976 GCA_030220045.1 Australoheros facetus | reverse complement strand
AAAAAAAAAAAAAAAAAAATCAAGCCCATGCACAAAGTTGTCAGATGTGCATCTGTATCAGGACTGACTCAGCTGTAACTGCAGGGTCAGTTTGGAAGTTTGCTGAATCAATCCCTGTTTATCTTTATCCTCAAAGAGAGTCAGTGAGGGCAGCAGTTATGAAGACATTCTCAGAACAGGACCAGGTACATCCTTTGATCCTCTCACCTCCTACCCGTCTCACCTCCTACATCCCCATTGGATGCGAATGTGCGTGTGCGTGGGCAGATGTATGCAGAAGAAAAGTGTGTGTGTGTGTGTGTGCGTGCTGTTTTTACCCGCCCAGGGAGCCCTTACGCCTCTAAATAGGTGAGGGTCTACTTTTATGAGCCCTTAACAGCCCGCACTCAGGCCAGATGGTGTGCTATCAGCTACTTTGTGTGTGTGTGAGTGTACGTGTAGTATCAGGGAGAAGGCAAGGAGTAAATATTTGTCAAAAGCAAAGAGGCAGCTGGCTTTCTGGGGGGACTTTAGAGTAACAAAACTGTCCCTTTAACAAGCAGCAGAGCACATGCAGTGACAAAACATTTCAGAGACAGCGTGAGAGAAAAGAGAAAAACAAGTTAACAGTAATTTGTTTTCTCTGCTTATTTGTTAATAATGAAAGGAAAAGCTTTCTAAGTAAAGCCTTCAGGACAGATTTTCATTTGCTGTCACCTATTTAAGAAAGTAAAACAAAGCACACAAAAAACAAACAGAAACAAGTTGGTTAAGTTTACTTTCTGTGCGCTTATGGTTAGTGTATGTAAATATGCTATAATATACCCAGCATATTGGTAATAACAATAGCTCACATGGCTATATGCTATTCAGGTGTTTCATGCACTTCACCAAAATCTGCACATATTGAGCTTTTTCATCTCATTATTTTTGGGTTTTCTGACCCACAATGTTGCTGCTTCCTCAGTAGTTCCCTCTCACTGCTCTTAGATTATCAGTAAAACCTGGAACTGAACTGCAGGAAGCAAAAAAAAAATAAAAATCTAGCAATCAGGGGAGTAAATGCTTGACTTACATTACTCCAGTAACCAGAAACAGAACATCTGACGAATGCTGATTTGGTGATTCAGTGATCGTCTCAGAGGTGCAGTCTAATGTTGGCCTGTTTAACAATAATACAACTCCACACTGAAATGATTGTCTTTTGAAGAAGCCTATTCTAACCCCCCCCACCCCCCCCACCCCCCACCCCGCTGTAGGTAACACATCATCATTCCATATGTTGTTTATGTTGTTCATTACATACAGTATGTTTCCAAATGTGCTGTGTGTGCCGTTTCTCACTAATACCTCCTTAAGCCATGTGTAAGACAGCAGGCAAATGTGAGGAAGTGCTTATTTTAGCAAATGAAGTGTAAATATAAAGAAACTAGAGCATGAGAAAAATCAGTAAAATAGGATACTGAGTCAAAACGAAAAGACCCGCAAGACCCATACTGCAGTCAACACACCAGATAAAGTTTTTTGGCAAAAAAATAGCAATAAGTAATCGCCATAAATAATCAAATCATAAAATTTAATAATAGCAAGCAAATGCATGAATGAAACAAAACTTCCCTGCAGTTGGACCGAGGACTCACGTGCACTGTGGCCACTATAGGTGATCACTTGCACTACAAGTCACAGCATCTTTCTGCTGGTTATACTGTGATGTACATGGCGATGGAGTCTGGCTGCAAGGCGAGACAACCGAGGTTCGTCACCATGGTAATGAGCCATGCTGGACCATCAGTGGATCATCAGTTCTTGCTGCCATGGCAACAGCCATGGCTCCCTATAGGCTGCTGAAGACAATATGGCTGTGGTTTTGTCTTGCAGTGGTACAGAAACGAGTCTTCTGGGTTTAATGTGTATATCAGGATAAATTTATTTGGAGGATGCCATCATGTAGAATTGAGGCTTTAAAAAAAAACAGGCAGAGAGTAACATAATAAATTTATAAGTGCAAATACTTAGGCAAAAGCAAACTAAAACATGTCTCCGCTCCACAAGACAAAAGGCAAATAAATAAATGAATAAAAAAGCCTCCAATTCATTAACCATGACTTCTATTGCTTTAATGACATAATATTACATGAAAAAGTCTCTTCACAGCAAATAACTGATTCTTATGTCATCCCCAGTAGCACTTTCAACAGGTCTACATGATAACAGGTGGGACAGCTCTCTGCACTGATCTAGTGAGGGTGACAATAGAGAAACTCTTCCACCCAGTGGATCTTTTACTTCACTTCAGCTGGTTTCATTGCAGTGCACTGATTGCTTTTGGTTGTTGCTGTAGGAGTCAGTTTGTGACAAACGCATGGACTCAGCTCCCTCTTGTGGCGACAGGGGAGAATGAAATATGTGCTCACAGCACACATACAAGCACCGCGAGGATATCAAGGTCTCTAAATAGATGAGTAAGTCTTACAAAGATTTCAACTTCTAAATCAAGAAAAAGATAATTTAAGTGATTTTAATAGGTGTTGTTACATTTGCTGCAATGTCAAAGTTAATCATTATTATTTTCATTACAATAGAATCATTTACTATTGCGTAACTTCACTGGAATTAGAGGTGTGAGATGAGAGGAAGTGCGACATCCTTTGCTGAGCACACGAGGATGGGTGGAGATCTACCACTTCCCACACCACACTGCTAGTAATGCACCCGCAACTGTGTGGTTGCTTTCTAAACCCTTTTTTCACACGCTCAGAGGCAGAGTGAAACAAAACACACAGGCAAGGCATTTCTGGAAGAAGTGAACTGAAACTGAACCACCTGATCTGTTCCAGCTTGCGTGTATGTGTGACTGTGGTTATATTGAATCCTGGTTCCCAAATTAACCCTCGCTGAAGGTCACAGTCACTGCGGGCAGTTGTGCATTAGATATTAACTGAGTGAACTTCTGTCCTCGCTTTTTTTCCCCCTCTGTCGGTGATTGCAGGCTTATATTAAATTACGTGGCAGACTGTATTGTGTACACTGCATCAAGCACTTCCAATAAGCAAAACAATAAAGCTGACAGCTCATTAAGGCTGTATACAACCTTCCTGTGACTAATCACTGCTTCTTCTCCTTGTGCTGTAGAGCAAAGCCTCGAGCTTTAATAAGCCATCACCTAAAGTAAATATAATACCAGCAGACATTCAGTCTCCTGTTTGTTCGGTGGCCACAACTCGCCACCATTCCCCGCAATATAGAACGTACACTAAGAGGGAGATTAAATGCCAGGCTCCAGAAATAGCAGCGGCCCATTTGCTCTTTTCCATGATGCTGGCAACCAGATAACATTTACACCTGGCCCCAAAAACTAGGCTAGACAATGATAAGAGAGGGGAGCTTTTTTTTTTTTTTTTNGAAGAAGACGTCTCCTCTTATCATGTCCACTTTCACATTTTCTCTTCTCTCTTGAGCCTGTCAGCCTTATTTCTGCCACTCACCCTGCTTCTCAGTCTGCACAATAATCCAGGTGGATGATAATGTAAACGTCTTTTATATTTGCAAAAGCAAAAAAATAAATTAAAATAAATGTACAAGTGCAGGCGCTGATGAAGTCTAGTTACAGCCTTGGAGAACACCAGCTCGATCTGCATCACATCCAAAATAAGCCATCCATTTGAGCTGCTTCAGATTTAAGCAGCTGCTCCACTTAAACAGAGCAGAGAATGAATGGAAATGATATATAACAATGTATAATTAGCAGCAAGTGGCTGTAGCCTCTGTGCAAACACACACGTACGCATGCTAACAACAGTATTATCAAGAAGCCAAGCAGACAGCTGGCTGTGACAATAAAGCAATCTGTGGTTAACCATGTTAAACAAGATATCCACGTAATTTGTTTTGGTTTACTGCACTGTGGAAACATTCTCCTATTGCGGGAAAAGAAAGCGGCTCTTATAGGAGAAAGCTGGAAGCTATGACTGTGACACAGAGCTTCACTAACAGAAACAGACGGATCAATCCTTTAGACTGATTTCACATCCTGTGTATCCACCTCTCACACACACACACACACCAAAGCAATCATCCGATCTGTATCAAACAGTGTGATGAGCAGCTCTATGACTGGAGCATCAAATATCCTGGAGTGACACTGTTTTATTACAGTCTGCTCCAGTACACTCTGATCTGTCCTGCTGCAGTCCACACTCCTTTACTTCACCACATGTGAAGTTGGAGTAGATTCCTTTCACACCCTGCTATAGTATAAGGATGCATGTTTTTACTGGGTCAACAGAGTGTTCACGGCACCTTCAGGTTTAAAAAAAAAAAAAAACATCTGTGCAATAATATCAATGTATTCATAGGAATCAAATCACAAATCCACTTTTCAGACTTTAATAACTTCTCAGCTGGGGAAGAAACGACTCTATTGGTTTCATGAAACAAAGTGGGAGGTAATATAGGGGGGGGGGGATCTGATTTAATAATGTAATAAGGAAAAATATACACACTAGATAAAAAAGACTGCAGTTACTCACCACAGCTTGCGCGGCATCGTCACACAATATTAAGAAGCTGATCAGGTGCAACCTTACCCCCTTTCGTCCTTTCTCTCCTCTTTTATCCCTGTTTGTCCACTTGTGATATTCACTCACCCTCAGCACCACTTAAAGACAAAACAGATGCATGTGCTTGCTCACACGCACACACACGCACGCACACGAGCTTGATTATGCAGTTATTAATGAGGTGACGGCTGTCCGGTGAAGGAGGAGAGATCTCTTTGTAGCAGCCGTGAGCAAAGAAGAGGCAGAGGGAGACCGGGATTAATGGCAGAGGAGAGATGAGACACGGGGAGAAAGGGTTGGAGCAACAGAGGAATAAACAACGCACTCAGAACCAAGGGCAGACATGACAGAAAGGGGAGAGGAGAACAAAATAAAACCCTCACACCTGCTGCCCTGCAGCTGCAAACTTTGAAGTGTGCACTCCAGCTGATGTTTTTGCGCTTTTGGCCTTTCACGTTCTCTTGGTTCCTTTCCTGTTCCCTTGTGGCTTTACTCTCCTGTATGTTGCTCTATGTACTCTTTTTCATTACAGAAATTTAGCCGATCAATGAATCAGGAATATGACCAATGTCCTTAGTATGAAGGGTGGATTTCACAAAGGTGCTGCTTATATTCAGTAGATTAATCCAGCTGTCACAGGGCAAAAGGCACCCTGACCCTTGTGCCCTATGGCAACTGCGATAGGCTCCACCCCTCCACCCACAACCAGAATTGAATAAGTGGCAGAAAATGGATAGATAGATAGATACCAGTAATTCTCACATTTCCTGTGACCCATAACCATATGATTCGCCATGACTACAAGAGTAATGAACTCACCTGCATCTATTCATCTAGCCCTCCTTCCTTATCCACAAATCACTGACATACTGTAAGATATGAACATACATGTCTTCTCCTTTATTTCCAACCCCATAGTTCCTGCCTCTGCACTGTTTTCTTGCATCTAATGCTTGGATCAAACACACACAAGCGCAAACACGCACTTACACACAGGTCGGCGTTATTCATTGCTCGGGCAGAGCAGGAGCTCCAGCAGAAGTCACGACTCGCTCATTTATATTCAGACCCACTACAGAGTAGATGATCTAATGACACCTGGCCATGCAGGAGACACTGAAAGTGTGTTTGTGTGCACAGCTGTTTGCATGCGTGAAAACAGATAAAAGACGAGTCCCACTTTACATGTTGCACACTAACCTGATTTAATTTTTCTAGATAGACTACAAATTATAGCAGCATCTGCAGCCCTATTCCAGCATTTTGATCCTGTCTTTCTGGGCATGCTCTAAGTTATTGTAGTTTGTAGTAAGTAGTTAATAGGCAGCCTTTCAAGTACTGTGCATGCAAACCTTTTACACCCACATAAAACATCTTAATAACCAGTACTATTCTTGGTCCTCTTATTCTGTAGAAATTCAAAGCAATCACTTGATTTAAACAGAATAAAAACAAACTCTCCACATAAACCCAGACCCTGGATCTGTAAAAGAGTAAAGTATGCGTGGAAAAATCTCTTTTCATACATTTAGTCTGTAATCTAATTTAAAACAAGAAACAACATGACTGCTTGTTTCTAACGCAAATCAACTTGTTCCAGGTATTTTGTCAAATCAAGATTATTGATCTTACGGACAGCGAGGCACACGGGTTGAAAAGCAGGAGGTGAACACAGTAGGTTTAAATAGATACATTTTTATAAGATTCAGTGAGAAAAGTAGAGGAGTATTCACACACACAAAAGCCCTTCACCTCAAAAGCCTTTCACCTCTCATCACTACAGCACCCTCCTTTTGTGAGGCTTGGTGGCTTCTCACACGTAATATCCTCAGATTGGAACATGAAGGATGTACACAACTGTGCAAGTGACACAACTGTGGAAGTGACACAACTGTGGAAGTGACATTCACATTAGTGCTCTGCACCAGCCCAGAATAAATGAAGGTAAACGCAGCAGCAGTCAATCTACACCTCAAAAATCGCTGCACTGTGTAATTTCCACGTCGACAGATTGTTTCTCTAAACCTGCAAAGTCACTGCACAAATTTAAATCCACGTCAGTCAGCATCAATCGTCGCTTTCCAGCGCTGTGAAATATAAATGAAAATAATAACTGCTTGTTGAATGCTGTCAGTTCTTGTTAACAAAATGTAGGCATCCAGTCTAAGACCGAACAATGCCATGTAGCCAGTCAGCCAAACAAAAACAAAGCAAGTGGTCAGACAGCTGCAGCTACGATGGGTACTTATTGGAGAAAAGTAAGGGTCTGTTATGGTACATGCGACCAAATTTCATGCAGCCACTGAGAATTAGACCTCCATACGGACCAAAACAAACCAAATCCAGACAGAAAACATTTCAGTCCTCAGTGGACTTTGGGGGGTTCAACAAGCCAAGAATTTCTTGTTGTGATGGCAGCAGCCACTGAATTACCATGCTGCTTGCTAACAGTCTGAAGTGATGCACAGCAGTTCTTCATAGCATCATCCTTCAGCTGTAGGCTTGAACAATCTCAAAAAAAAAAAAACCTCAATACAATGTTAATGTCAGCTTACAGGCTTTTATACAAACCTAATGAAACTAGTCTCTGTAATGCCTTCTATAATTCTAGCATGTAGCAATGTGGCTTAAATATCTGCATTTCTAGTGCACCAAACCTATAATTAGTTATTATCAGGCCACAGAGTCCAAACAAACTTCACTGACCTTACCCTAAGGGGGAAAAACCCAGGACACGCTGCTTAAGCCAGCACGTAGCATTCATAAACCGCATTCATAGACCGCATTCATAAACCGCATTCATACCTGGGAGTCACGGTACAACCACACAATTTACATGTGACAGATAATCTCCACTGGAGCAGGAGTGTCTCACTCAAATACTTGGCGGTACAACTATTCGAGTGAGACGCTTCCTCCTTGTACAGGTATTACCTGCCAACAGGTACATGCTGGCAGTGACCGGGAGTTGGAGATTGGTTTTGAGTGCAGTGTGAGAAAGAGGTGTTCAATGATATGTAGATGTGTGAAAAAATCCATAGATCTACGGTGAACCGACCGCTGAGATTTTTAGTCAGAATCCATCAGTCCGATGGAAAATAGGCTTATCTTACCGTAAGGTAAGCTTTCAGAGGGTTTTTGGCTTAGGTGTGTTTACACAAAATATGGCTTTGTCCTTGACTAACAAAGTTTAGAATATGTGACTGGGTTTAGATAAGAGAAGAAGTTTAGCAAAGCCAGACTCTTTCAGAGTGCCTGTGAAAACTACAGAAGGAACAGAACTTACCACAGCAGCCCGGGCGCTTTGCTGTATGTCATTCTGTCTCTAAATATTAAAAAATAACAAAAAACAAACAAACAAAACACTTACCGTGCTTTCAGTGCTGACAAAGTGGGCTTGTCAATCCTGGAAATGAAGCAAGAGAAGGCAGACACACAGAGAGAGGGAAAATATTATTGATCATGCCTGAGATCAATATCTCCAAGCAGCAATTCAGTTCTTGATTCTAATTACTCTTAATTTACAGTAATAAGGACATAAACACAGGAAGATGTTCAGCTAAAGATGGTAAAGAACGAGATTTATGGCTCCCACTGTGCTTCCTGCGCTTCTGTGGCTTAGAAAAAAAAAAAAGGTCATTAAAAATGTGCTTGCTTCTGTTTGCATTAATAGATGCAGCAGGGTCAGTGTAAACCACTGGCAGAGAGCAGAGCTTATGACAGAGAGCTCCATTTAACAAAGTCGCCTCTCCACGAGCTGCTCAGACCATTTATGAGACGTCTCAGTGCTTCACTACATACTGGCCATACTACATCACAACATGTCCACTTTGTTGCTGCTGTTCTGGTGATATTGGCATGAGTCATCTGAGGTTTCTCTATAAATGAAACTATAAACATGTCGGGTCTCATTTTAATTTATTTTGTGTACGTGTTTTTCAGACGCAGCTGTTCTGTTATTAATTCTTTAATCCCATCTACATAGAGATAAAATCAAGGAGAACAGTGTCTATTTTACAAAAATACTGTTTACAATCTCATCAGCAAATGCATGCGTTACCGCAATGTGCACAAAACCCAGCCTGAAAATTTGAAACATGATTTGAATGTTTTCCACTCGTTTTGAATGATATCAATGACAGTCAACGATGATCGGAGTTCTGTGACGTTACATGGTCATGCAACACAACAGATAGTCAAATGTCAGAAGAAAAAGTTTCCATTTAGCTTCAGTTAGTTCAATATTTACAATAACTACTGCATTTTATGCATAATTCTCTTCAATGCATTTTAAATTGATCTCTGTTAACAAATAGAGTACAACAATAGAAAAAAGACCCAACCATTTGCTGCTCTGCTGCAGCAGCACTTTACTGCCACAATTGAATCCTGCACTGCGCATGCTATGATAAATGAGTTAGCCTCAGTCATATTGTACTAGAGCAGCAGCCTGAGCACTTATAGAATTGCAGCTGAAAACATGCACCATCCACATTATGGATGAATAACTCACTATATGATACAATCTATTTACTCTCACAGTTTAGAGCTACTGTAAGAGAAATAATACCATTGACTGTGTGGGTATGTATGTTAAAATACATTATGGGGCCAAAATCTCACCCCCAGACGCTGAAACAAATTTTAGCAGTAACTCCGCTACATACAATCCCAAGCCACTTTATTAGGTACACCTTTCCAGCACTGGGTCAGAACTCATTTTTCATGGCAGTGCTTCAACCAGATGCTGGAAACATTCCTCAAAGATTTTGAGCCATGTTGACATGATATGATGTGGCGGCTGCACACCCACAATACAAATCTCCCATCCCACCACATCCCAAAGGTGCTCTGTGGGACTGAGCTGCCCTCCACAGCTGGTGACTGTGGAGGGCATTTGAGTGCAGTGAACTCATAAAGAACTGGATGTGGTCAGCATCAATACTCAGCTAGGCTGTGGTGATGGTACTGAGGGGCCCAAAGTGTGCCAAGCAAATATCGCCCACACCATTACACCACCAGCAGCCTGAACTGGTGATACAAGCCAGTATGGAGTCATTCTTTCATGTTGTTTAGGCCAAAGTCTGACCCTACCATCCACAGAAAGAAATCAAGATTCTTCAAACCAAGCAGTGTTTTTCCATATTTCTATTATCCAGTTTTTGTGAGTGCATAAATTGTAGCTTCAGTTTTCTGTTATTAGCTGAACAGCACCCAGTGGGTCTTCTGCATCCGTGTACCTAACAAAGTGGCCAGTGATTGGATACAACAACATTGTATACCATAGTCTGTCAGATTTTTCTCCAAGGAAAGTCATAGATGTCACAATTGTTTGATATAAACTGCAAGTCCCGCCTCTTCCTCACCTCTACATTTGATTTTACATTTACTTATGAACCAATCAGCAGATGTTTAAGCAGCTTCCGTGCATCCACGACTAGATGGACTAATAGTTAAATTAAACAGAAGGACGGTAAATTTAATATGACCAACATTTTGAAATTGTTCAAACACAATCCTGAAAATGTTTGCATTTTAAGGAACTTTACAATGAGCGCGATGCCAGTTTGCATCTAGATGCTGCGACATTTAAGCTCATATCCAAAATGAAGAGGGCTCACCTTTTTTGGAAGCATCAGGGTGTATAACTGTTCTTAACTGACAATGCACAAGAATTTCACAGGATGTCACAAGTTCAGCATTCATCATTACACCAGAGAGGTGCATGTTCCTGCCACACCCTCCCTAATCTAAACAAAACATAATCCTGTAAATTTCTAATAGCGCTCCAAAAGACAGGAAATATAATCTGCCTTGGCATGTGATTTAATCTCAAATTCAGCTTTCAAACGAAGACAATCCAAGACATAATTCCATGCACTTTAACACAATTTGTTATAAGAATTTTGTGAGTCATACCTTTTCATGCCATATTCATCTTGCACTAAGCCTGTGGATGATTAACATTTAATCTTCAGTCACAGGGCATTCAAACATGTGCTGAGCCTGTACAGTGTATCGGTCACAGTAACACTGAGTTACTTGAAATGAATAAACCATTATTAGTCAAAACTAAAGCAGCAATCGTTAACTTTTAGTCATTTTTGACCACTAAATTTCTCAGAATGACCTTTGATTGGTGTCTAGCAGTGAATTTTCTCACATCTATTCTGGAAGTTTTAAACTGTGATCTCTATAAAAAAAACCAAAACAAAACATGAAATTCTCTTTGCAAATCTGGTGCAGCACCTTTTTAAGAAAAAAAAAAAACTCTTTTCGTGCTTGTTTTTTTTTTTCTTCTGCAAAACAACATATTGCATGCAGTGCTGCTCTCTCCTCAGTTCTGTCTGTCAGAGGCTATTTCAGCCTGTCTGGCCTGTGCTGCATCAGCCCAGCTGGGAAGGCTAAGTGCTCTGAAGATGTGCTTCAGTGTCAGAACGACTAGCAGCAAGGGAGCCAGCACAAAAACACTCCATCTGAGTATGTCACAGCATTCAGTGCTAAATGGGCTCCCTGGCACCTTCATCATGGGAACTTCTCTCAGCCAATAGCGCGAGAGAACATTAGCAGAATGGGCTGCATCCCTTACGGTACAGCAGCAGCAGCAGCAACAACAACAACTACCAGAAGGCAGAAACAAAGCAGCCTGTTGAATATAATCCCTCCCTCAACAGAGACAGCACAGGGTGAAACTGTACATTATCACACACACACACGCACACACACACACACACACACACACACACACACACACACACACACACACACACACACACAGAGGACAAAGTGTTAGAGGTGTGACACAGAGGAGCAGCCTAAGCCCTCCACCCATCCTTCCTTTTCATAAAAAAGTTTACATTTCTGCTCCACCCACACACACATACCGTAACAACACCTAACACACACTGCAGCTGACTGTAAAGCACAATGGGAGTGATTCAAACTCAGTGTAGAATTACATGTAAATGGGCTCAAATATGAGCATGCACACACATAATTCAAACTTTCACATACACACACAAGCATTCAATGAAAAGGCAACCTACCATCCAAATCCACCAAATGACAGACTTCTCCTCCTCAGCATTTTGTCAGTCTGACCTTCTCAGCAGTCTCTCCTCTGGGAAATGTGTACCCTGCTGTCAGTCTCTCCCTCTCTCTATATATATATACTCTGTATACTTGCACTTTGTCTGTCTCTGTCTGACCCCGGCTCCCTGTCTCACTCCCTCTCTGGGCTCCTCTCTATTTGCCCCCCCCTCTCTCTTCTTGCTCTTTTCCACCTGCCTCTCCAGAGCTGTTGTTTTCCAATTTACCACTTGACCTGTCAACAACTTTCCTGAAACACCAGTCCTCAGGCTGTCAAACACAGGGGCAATCTGACACACTGACACATACAGGTACACACATTTCAGCTGGGGTGGGGGAGGAGCCAAATGAGGAGGGGCCATAACCACCCATCTGAGTCTGTGGGTTTATTTCCCACACAAGCACACATAAAGAGCTACACATGCAGCACAGTTTTAATCTCTATAATCACAACAAAACACCTTCACACTGTCCACCAGGAAATGTGATAACTGCCTGCACTTTGTGTCCCCTGCTGAGCATACTGATGCAATGGTGACACACAGTTTACACTCACACATGCAAAAATGCTCCTGAAAGAGCAAAGATGTGCTCTTTCAAAAAAAAAAGGGCATATAACTTGTGCATTTTGATTGTATAAACTTCAGGCTAATGCTGCACCAACCAATGTGTTCTATGTCATTTCCATTTGTAATCTATTAAAAGTGTACTAAAGGGGTGTGTGTTGAGTGGAAAATATGCCAGTTGCTTAACAGAGGAGTCAGACTGGTTTATTTTTGTTGCACTACTTAGCATTAATAACTCCTCTGAAGGAGAAAAAAAGAGCAGCACAGTTGTGCAGAAAGACTGCATTGAAACCTCTCATGTTGTGACCAAAGGGAGTGTCCTTCCTGACGCCCTTCCTTCTCACTCTGTTGACGGGTCTCACTCTCACAATTAATATGCATGCAGTGTAGTGAAAGAAACAAAAAAGGGTTTCAGCAAACCTAATGGGACACATAGATTTCTTTTTTTTTTTAATTCCCAGACTCACTCCATGCACAACTATAACACACAGTTCATTTGAAGCACAGCTGCATGTACAAAGCTTTTGAGGGAAAAACAAACCTACATGCCTCATCTGTGGTTCTCTGTGCAACTGTCTGCAGAGGTGGCAAAATAGAAACATTCTTCACTTCAGCAGAAGTGCAGATGCTCGTGTTAACACAGGTAAAAGCTGAAGCACTGCTTCAAATTCTTTACTCAAGAAAAAGTGAAATATACTTTAAAAGCAGCTATTTTTGTGCAGAGGAAACTGAACTTTGTGTCATATTAATATAATAAAATTAATACTCATTAATCCAAGCTTT
>JASGAU010349126.1:0-18394 GCA_030220045.1 Australoheros facetus | reverse complement strand
GGCAAGACACTTAAACCACATTGCCTAACGGTAGCGCCGGTCTCTGGCTGCATGACCGCAGATGCTCGTCCCTGGATGAGTGATCTGGAACCATCATTTCATTGTGTCCCTTGTGCGCACAATGACAATGAGTTGAATCTAATCTAATCAAATCTATATTCCCAAAAGTATTTGCTCCTTTGCTCTCACATGCATATGACCTTGAGTGACATCCCATTCTTAATCCATAGGGTTTAATATGATGTCGGCCCACCTTTTGCTGCTGTAACAGCTTCAACTCTTCTGGGAAGGCTTTCCACAAGATTTAGGAGTGTTTTATGGGAATTTGTGACCATCTTCCAGAAGCACATTTGTGAGGTCAGACACTGACGTTGGACGAGAAGGCCTGGGTCACTGTCTCCGCTCCAATTCATTCCAAAAGTGTTCTATCAGGTTGAGGTCAGGACTCTGTGCAGGCCAGTCAAGTTCTTCCACACCAAGACACCACACCATGACTGTACACCTTGTGCACAGTCATGTTGGAACAGGAAGGAGCCATCCCCAAACTGTTCCCAAAGAGTTGGGAGTATGAAATTGTCCAAAATATCTTGGTATGCTGAAGAATTAAGAGTTCCTTTCACTGGAACTAAGGGGCAGACAAGTACTGTTTTCCTTGTTATAATCCCACTAACAGTTGACTGTGGAATATTTAGTAGCAAGGAAAATTCATGACTGGACTTTTTGCACAGGTAGCATCCTATCACAGTACCATGCTGGAATTGACTGAGCTCCTGAGAGCGACCCATTCTTTCACAAATGTTTGTAGAAGCAGTCTGCATGCCTAGGTGCTTGGTTTTATACACCTGTGGCCATGGAAGTGATTGGAATATGTGAATTCAGTGATTTGGGTGGGTGAGTGAATGCTTTTGGCAGTATAGCGTATCCTGGCTCCAGTGCTAAGCCATGGCTTTTTATTTGATGGCAAACATTCTCAGTTTCACGTCGCACTTCAAGTTTTTATTACTGCTCGATAAGTAGATGCTGAGTACTCCCAGAGAAATTGGAGTCTTCATGCAAACTGTGGATGACCACAGCAATCTGCTAGCAGCCAAAGCAATCACAAAGAAGTTTTTGGTCCAGCACCCTCTTTGCAACAACCAGCAACCACTTGCAAACCAGTCTCTATGCCTGTGACTGAGGCCTAAGCAATATGTTTAACAGACTGGATGAGAATAAGGCTTTTAACCAAGATGATGGCGTTTCATTGTCACTAATCTTTTCTTAAAAAGTGTCACTGACGAGCTGTTGTCGACAGGTACCTTCTGTGCCCTGGACATCTGTCTGTCCCAGCTACAGGACGTAGGCTCACTTAACGTGTGCCAGACAGTGCGGCGCATGAGAACACAGAGGGCCTTCAGCATTCAAACCCCGGACCAGTACTACTTCTGTTACAACGCCATTTTGGAGCACGCCCAAAGACAGGGCCTCATCCCAGCCAATCAGTGAGCTTCAGCCATGACTTTCCAGACCAGTCCATAAGCCCTGTGATTCCTGCAGTCAGTCTGTTAACCCCAAGCCATGTTTTGTGACCAGTTAGCCCAGGAAAAGTAACTTCTTCACAGATGCTGTCTCTTTTTAAAACTAGGCCATTGTTTACTGGCAGACCAGGACAAGACGGTGACAATAAAAGGCTTGATTGTTGACTTGTTTTTGGGGGGGAGGGGGGGGGTATTTTGTTTTTTTAATATGATGACATTCTGGCTGCCAATAATGTGACTTTTTTTGTTTTTGCCAAACATATCTCTAAAAATGCATGTTGGCGTGAAGAACCTGCTCAGTGCTGCGCAGTTATGTTGCGTGCGTGAGATCAGACCCGCTGGATGAAGTGAGATATTATTGGTTGATCTTTCATTTATTTATTTCTTGCTGATGGTTTAGGGACCTTGCTATTTTTTTATTTTTTTTTTATTTTAAAGGAAGTAGTTTACCCCAAGAGCTAAAACCCTTTAACATGGCTGCACAGTCCAAAAAGGCTTTTACATTTCCCTTAACTGCTGCTGTTGTGTTTCATGGCCATATAAATGCCACCTAGGATGAATTACTTCCTGTACAAGAGCTGAGATGGACTTGTGGCTGCTATCTTGCTTCGTGTTTTCTTGGACAAATTATACTTCGCGAAGTTGGGGAATAAGATATTGACACTGTTGTCATTTTGGGGTAACATTCCTTGAAAACAGTACCATGTCTGTTCACATGTGGAAGCGTGGTCTATGTTATGTAACAGTAGCTCGTGATAAATGTTTGAACTTTGGGAGTCAGATTTGGGATATTTTCCGCCACTGTCCCTTCTCACGTGTAGAACTTGGGAGGAAATGGTCTGCTTCAAACGTGCCTACACCGCTGGAAGTACGGTTTAGGCGAGATAGCTGCCTGATCAGACCATCCTGTAAGCGGCGCACATGACACCCACTTGCTGGCGGTGGATGTAGCAGAGAAAACTAATTGTGCTTTTTCACAGACTTTCTAATGAGGAGCTGGCAGGTTGAAAACTGGCTAATGACCGATTTCGGCTGTGGACGTTGGATGTGAAAATGGCTCCAGATGGTACGAGCTAGTTTTCACATAGTCTCAGGAGCGTCATACTGAACACGAGGAGGTGAAAACCACAGTCGGAATTTATTTTCCCAAGAAGCCGTTTCATTCCGTAGATGCACTCTTCTCAGCCTGAATGAGTAAAGCACATCCAAAAATGATAATCCTGTCAGATCCCAAATGGCGTTAAGTCACTCCTTAAATTACTGTCCATGTTTGTTCCTTTTTTTTTTTCTTGTTCTTTTCAGCTCAAGGACCATTTCAGCTAAATATGGAGTCCATGGCAGCTTTTCTCTGTGAGCTGTGCCATTAATGCTTTAGTTATTGTGGGAATATATTGCTGAGCTCCCCACACATATGCGCACACACTTGTTTAGAGCAGTTCATGCTGCAGTTACCACTTGCGCGTGCATCTGTACATCAGTTAAGACCTCATGAGTAGTGCAATACTTTTGTTTGTTTTTTTGGTTAAACAGATCATGTCTTGGCACTTTGAAATAACTATTCCCAACGTGCTCTGAGATTGGTCATTGTGGCAAAAGGATGGGAGGACAAATGAGGCTTCATAGTAATTCTTTAGCTCTACATGTGATGCTGGGATAACTTGATTATTATAGTAAATTTAGTGACTTCTAAATATAAACCATTTAGTAATGTTTACTGTTTAAAAAAAAAAATCTGCATAGAGCTTTATTGGGACAAATTGAGCTGATTTTACTGGGAAACCAGACAATGATAGAAGAGTTGAACCAAGCACAAATCTGTGCCTACACCTTATGACGTCCATCTGGGAAACGTGAGCATCAGAAACTTAAGTATATTTTCATTATTACTGTGTTATTTTCAGTTCTACAGACTGTGGTTGAAATCTGTGCTTTGGTCCCAGTATCTTGCCATTATTATTGAGCACATCTACAAAAACTGTGTGTTATACGTTGCATTATGTCGTTGCTGGGTAAAAACAAAAAAAGTGTTCTTTACTACAGAATTCATATTGAATTTGCTTGTAGTGAAGCATTTTTTTTTTTATGTCTGCCATCCTCATGTAGTCTGTAGATTTGTAGTTTCTTTTCCTTTCAATGATGCACACAAAATGTGCCCTATTTTATTTTTCTATTATTCAACAACTGTTTTCATACGATTAGCTAGGATTATACAATTATCTACATTAATTTTATATTTGTTCTGTTATAACCTGTTTATCATTTGTATGACTAGTGATTCAAGTTATACTGTATTAAATAAAAAAAACTACGCCAACATGTGTGTTTGTACAGGTGGTGTTTCCTGGTCTTCAAAGCTGTCCTGCACTTTTACTGTTCTTCACTGAATATGATGGTATCAGGTTGACAAGCAGGGCACTCAGAGCACACACCTCCCCCCCACCCCACTTTTTCTATGTGCCAATACTACGCTGCAACAGGTGCCACTCCATCATAAATTACTAAAGTTAAAAAACTTGAAATTAATTTTATTGGCTTTTAAAAACTAATATATGATTAGTTTAAAAATGAGATCCACGTTAACAGATAATGGCATATATAGTTTATGTACCCTAATAGCAAAAAACACTAAATGGAAAGAACATCATTTGCTGAGATTTGAATTGCATATGATTTGGGTGTGTAAGATTTGTAGTTCACTTTGCATTATTATATTTTAATTTAAAATAGAAAAACACAATGAATTAGCAACAGTAATTGTTTATATTTGAGTACCAAATTTCATTGCGAAAGGTGAAAAATTCACTGATAAATTTTAAAATTTTGCCAATGAGAAATGTTTTTTTTTTTCTTTTTGAAAATTGATGACCTTGACCTTTGACCTTGGAAAACAAAATCATACCAAACAAGCTTCCAATCTGCTGGTCTACTTAAGCTGCTCCAACCCCTCCACCACCCCTGCATCCACCTGTAGACTCGACAGGTATATTTGTTCATCACTACCTAACTTCTGTATGTATCATATTTGTGGGGAGTGATGAGCTGTGAGCCTAGACTCCAAACTCTGGTGGTTGTGGAGGCCATTTCAATACTGTGAACTCATTGTCATGTTTAAGAAACCAGTTTGATTATTATTCAAACTGCGTGACACAGTGTGTTATCCTGCTAGAAGCAGCCATCAGAAGGTGGGTACACTGGTCATAAAGAGATGGACATGGTCATGACATTTAAAGGATGCTCAGTTGGTACTAAGGGACCAAAAGTGTGCCAAGACAAATCACCCACACTATTACAGCAGCCTTAACCTTTGATACAAGGGAGGGTGGCTCCGTGCGTTCATGTTGTTTATGCCACATTCTGACCCTACCATTTGAATGTTACAGCAGAAATTGAGACTCATCAGACCAGGGACTGTTTTTCCAATCTTCTATTTTCCAATTGTGGTGAGCCTGTGTGAACTGTAGCTTCAGTTTCTTGTTCTTAGCTGACCGGAGTGACACCTAATGTGGTCTTCTGCTGCAATAACCCATCTGCTTCAAGGTTCAACTTGTGTTCAGAGATGCTCTTTTGGAAACCCTGGTTGTAATGCGTGGTCATGTGAATTACTGTTGCCCTCCTATCAGCTCAAAGCAGTCTGGCCATTCTCCACTGACCTCTGGCATCAACTAGGCATTTTCACCCAGAGAACTGCTCACTGGATATTTTCTCTTTTTCTCTGTAAACCCTAGAGATGGTTGTGTGGGGGAAATCCCAGCAAATCAGCAGTTCCTGAAATACTCAGAGCAGCCTGTCTGGCATCAGAACGATGATGTCACCTTTCTTCCTCATTCTGATGCTCAATTTAAACTTCAGCAAATTCTTGACCACGTGTACATGCCTAAATGCACTGGTGCTGCTATGACTGGCTGATGAGATATTTTCTTGATGCTGAACAGGTGTATTTAGATATATTTACAAGGAGGTAATATCTTTTAGAAGATGATCAGTATCTTGGGCACTATTTAGATTTTATATATATTTGATCAGATTTCTTACTCAAAGACCCAGTCTCAACCAGGCTCTAAATATACTTGAAACAACAGATTTTAAGCTCTCTTAGCGTCTTAGAGTAAATTATACCAAAATAAACCCCTTGGTACAAGACTAGGTAATTAGTTCAAATTTTCCCTTCAAATAACGTGGTAGATGGTGTACTGCTAAACTACTGCAAACACTTGACAAATTGTGAATTTAACTACACCGTAGGTTACCCACAGAGTGAGCTGTATAAGCAACAGTGTTGAAACAGAAATACCCTCCAAATGATATATGCATTCCCGGCGTGCAGAAACTCTGCAGCCGTAAAGAATGCTGGGAGCTGTTTTCAGCAGGGTGTTGGTATTTTTTTTTCCTCAACAATGCTTATTTTGGGGATGTGGTATGATGTCCTCAGGGGATTGTATTGCTCTGCATATACTGCAGTTGTAAAGCTTATGAAGAGCGAGCTTCGTATCGTTTTTGTTTAACGTTGATCTTATTTGCATGTAGCTGAGGGTTTTTGTTTGTTTGTTCTCTACTACATTTTCTACATAAAATGCTGCATGAAGTCCTAAGCCACCTCTTGTGAACTGGTGAATTTGTATTACAAGGTTAATATTGCTGGGAATATGGGATTTAAAAGAAAAATTACTTTAACATAAATACAAATACAACTGAGAAAAATAATCGTTTCTAAAATTTTCATTATTAGTTTAAGTGAAGCATCATTGATCATTGTACAGATGTGTATGAATAAAAAAAAACAGGATTTTTGCTGCATGTTTAGCAAATCAAAATCTAATAAGTCTTTACATCTTGCTAAGAAAAGTTGTTTTTTTAGAAATAATAAAACACTACAACATTTAAACTTCTTATAATCTGCTACACTGAATACAGCACCAAGTAAAGTGGCTGAAGGGCCAGCAACAATTCCAGCATAGTTATTTTTACACAACAGCAATAGTCCCTCTGGGTGTCCCAGAATTCCTCCCTATGCCTTTGTTGGTAATAATTAGAGCAAATGCAATGGCATTGTTTGATGAAAACCTACTTTATGCAACAAAAACAATCACTATATTATAATAATAATAATAATAATAAATGAATAAATCTCTCATATCATCATCAAATAAAGATCGCTATCATATTATGTTTATACACTTAACCTGCACATTTTTGAAACCATAATATTTTAATAGCATTAGCTACTCTGAACAGAAAAGGTTGTTCCTGACTACTTTATCACAGTTTTCTTTAAAATAAATAAATAAATAAAAGGCTTTTGTTAGATTAAGGGTAGATGTTGCACAGATATTAGTTAAATCTGATAACAAGCATATATTTCCAAGAAAACCAAACCCAATTAGAAATAATAATTCACCACTACACTAGTTATGAATTCACAAAATAAACTAGATGAAGGCCCTGCAACATTTACAGCAGTTATTTATTTATTTAGTTAAACAAAAATAGGCATTGCCCCAGAATTTCTCCCTCTGCCTTTATCGGTAATAATTCGAGTGAATGCAGTGAAATTGTTTGATGAAAAGTTACTTTGTACGACCAATACAATCAATGTACAGACACTATGATCATTTCATTTATACAGCATTAATACAGGGCTTACAAAACACTTTGACAAGCGAGCGAATGCAGGATTATTCAGAGTTTTGACCGTCATGTAACAAACATTTATCCAACGGTGCATACCTTCTACCACCGCCACAATTTATCCTCTACCAGTATTTGACTTGCAGGTTTTGTGTGGTAGAGAGGAGGCTGCTTCTGCGACGCTGCCTCAGTTTTAGCGGGTGATATTCAAAACAAAGTGACGTGTCTTCCAGTTTGCGCCAATGCCAGCGGAGGGGGGCGTCTCCAACTATTTTGTTACAAACACGAATCCGGAGTAAGGAGTCTTTTTACTGGGTATGTAACGGCTGGTTAAACTAAATAATATTAAGAGTATTGTTGCAATATCAAGTGTGTGATTGTTAAGAAGAATCGGAAAGCGATCTTGGTGTCAGTCGCGCTTTTTTTTTTTTGCGCTTAAATGAAATGAAAGGCTCTTATTTAGCTCGTAAACGGCAGCTGAATAGCCCAAAACAGAACGTGTTGGATGGATAAATGTGCAGGATGGCATTATGTCGGCTAGTAAACAACCTCCCGGGGGCTGTGCGGTGACCATCTGAGGCATCCCGCTGTCTGGAAGTCGAAACATTTTGTCTGCAGCGTTGTGTGAGCATGTAATGGATCGGCAGGGGAGGTGGGGGGGTGTAGTTGTTGTGGTGAGACAGGTTAGACATTTTACTCCCGACTACTGAAGTAAACAAAGAATAGGGGCTGTAAAACGCGCGGTGGTCCCGTCTGTGGGGAAACTGGGCAGCTCGGCTGCGTTTGAGAGGGGAGAAGGCGGAGAATGGCGTGGCTCCGCCGCGCCGATGTTTCCACACAGCTACGCCGTAGTTCCCGTTTCGTTTGACTTTGGCATTGTTTAGTAAGGACAACTGGATCGGCTCTTGCTTATAAAAGCTGCCACGATCGCCACCGAGGCCCCACTTATCCGAGTCCACCGGTGTTCGCGTAAAGCGTCAGTGACCGGATGATCCGCGTTTAGTGCCGTGAACCCTTTTGTTTGGAGTATGCAGCCAGCGTCGACCGACACACAGCGCAGGGGCTAGTTGATCCTCCTAGCTGTGCGTCTCGGTTTGGGGAATGTCTCCGTGGGCTGCACCGTGTGTGTTGTGTGCGTTTTCTCCAAACGGGAACTTAAAATGGGTTTAATTTTGCGTTCAGTTTTTGGACGTGTGTTTGTTCGGTTTGGAGCACGGCTTTCTTGAAGATGGGTGTAATTATACGGGGGAAATCAGTCGGAATAGCGAAACGCTGTGTTTGCGTGCGTGCTGCAGCCTACGGTCGCAGCTGAATCCTCCGCCTGCACTGGAAGGAGGAATCCCGGGCTGGTGTTGCAGCTCCGCCTGTCGTGGGCGAGGGTTTATTTCGGAAGTTCCACCTTTTGGGGAATTTGTAATGACGGAGCCGTGCCGCGATTGGCTGCAATGCCCCCTTTATTAAATCTATGGGAGGGGACACAAGCGCAAAGGCAGACGCCCGCCCACAAAGTCACGTGTTGCCAAACTCCAGGAAGTAGCTAATTGTGTATCAAGATCTGAATGCATCTATTGGTTGGGTGGATGGGTAGATTACTTTATGAATCTCAATAGGGAAATGCAGTAGCAACCAGCAGGCCAGAAAAAAAAAAAAACGACACTCAAAGATACGCTCGTAGCAAAAACGCATTTAAATAGAAACCAGAAAGTTAGAGCAGGTTGTGGCAAATGCTACTCACACAGCATTTCAGTATACCCAAGGGTTACTTGCTGGGCATTGCCAGCCACTGCAGCAGAAAATTCCTGGTTTTCTTTCTGGTAAACCAACTCCCTGAAATAATTCTTTAGTAAGTTGCAACACTAAAGTGTAAATCTACTCTTACGCAATACTGTCTTGCAAAAGAACCCTGTGTCCAAATATTATGTTTTTACATTAAAATACTGCAGACTATCTTGCATGAAAACCTGGTAACTGGTGTGATGTTGGTGCCTTTGAGTGTTTGGGCTAAATATCATGAAGCTTCCAGCAACTTGCAGTGTGCTCTGTGATGGAAGAGCAACTTTTTACTCATGAGCCCCAAATGGGTTAACCAGGCCATGCATGTATATGAATTATATATACACTGTGATTTAAAAGGTTATAACTGTTATTTGAGTATCTCACTCTTAATTTTAATGTTCAAATTCATCTTCCAAGTAAGAGAAAACAATATACTGTGTTTTCAAAATAAAGCAAATCATAGAAACAAACTCAAAAGATTTGTTATCAAAGGCTCTTTAATCTTTTCTCTGTTCGGCCCACAGACACACACATAATGAAACCCATGTGGTTTCTTATGCAGTACTTCCTCGACCATGTGATAATGGAGAAACTCTTTTCTAGGTTTGTCTCTAAAGACGGTGCTGTTATACTTTTCCATTTATACTGCAGCCGAGCCTCCGCTCTGCGCTGGCAATATTGTCGCGCTTCAAGTCAAAAAGGGCGTGCTTGGTAACTGCTCGAGAAATCTTTGATTGACAGTTCAATTTCACAACCCAATTCGTCGCCCCGCCCTTGTGCAGGGCTCCTTGAACAGGCTGACCAATAGCTTCTAGGAGGAGGCGGTACTCTAGCTGAAAGCCTCGCCCACCTACAGCTAACCGATCGGAGATTGTTTTCCTTTCTGGGGAAGATTCTCACTTTGTAGCTTGAATTGTTTCAACTCATACGGCGCTGATAAGTTGCTTCCCATACATACATTGAGTTGCTGGCTTTTCCAGTCAAAGGTGTAGCCGTTAAAAAAAAGCTAACGGATTATCGTATCATCATCACCGAACTTCTGCTTGCTATTTGGGAGAGAGGGGGTGAGTTCATCTGAATTCATTCAGCAAGCTAGCGGAGCTAGCTAATTGCCTACGGTCAGAAGCCGTTTGGAGTAAATCATGTTGAGGATCGATGCTTCTTTGCATGCTGTTCACTCAAAATCAATCTAATACTAGCAGTATGGCAAACCAATAGTAAAAGCTCGCTGTTTCTGCGAGAGCGAAGTAGATCGCTAATGGCTAGCTGCATGTGCTTCCCTCCTAGCCCCGGACAGCGATCGGTGTCAGGCTACCCATGTTGTTTACATTAGCTAGCAGCTAGCTGGCAGCCCACAGCTCCCGTCGACAGACCCAAGTTCTCAGCAAAGTTACGAAAATAAACATTATACATTTCTCCTGGCTTAACGTTCAGTAGGGTGTCTTGCATGCGAGTTGCTTTTCGGTCTTACCTGCTTGAAAATGGAGCGTAAATTCGCCGAACTCCTGCGCCACGCTCTAAATGGCGGGCGTGGAAAGAGCGTCGCGCTGTAACTCGAGGTCGCTGCTTGTGTTGCTAGGCCTATAAACGGGATGGATGGACCGCAGTTGCGGGCTGTTAGCATGTAACAGACATAACAGCGTTTGCATATGGGAGACTATAAAGTTACTACGCTGAGCTTCTGGCTATAAATACCGCAGCCGAGCTTTCTTTAGCCGGCTGTTTGCTGGCTCGGTGGAGCTCCGCCGCTCACGGGAGAAGTGAGGAAGCGTTAGTAGTAGCAGCAGCGCACGGGCACTCGAGTTTGTCATTGTGTTACTTTTGCTCGACAAACGCATGTCGAATTTTATTCTTAGCTGTCGGACTTTAACGTTTTATCTTTTGAGTACGCAATTCATTCAAATGAGCGTAAGCTGTTGCTGTCCTGAGGAAGTTGTGAATGGCAGACCGACTCCCACGTTCTCACAGCACCTGTTTGTCGGTGACGTAGGCTGTGCGTTTCATTGGCTGCCCAGACTGCGAGTTGTACATTCAGTTCATGTTAACATTTTCATCCGTGTGACACGCAGAGACACTAGGGACAGTTTAAACAAGGCAGAGGGGATCTACGAGAAATCTGAATAATTGATGAGAAATAAAAGTTGCTACAGAAATTGTTTAACCAGTTATTTTAAGTGGGGTGGCCAGAAATAAAAAATGCACAAGACACTTAACTATATGCGATCAACAGTGGTTGTGTGTGTAGCCCATTTTGAGCCAGGAAAGCCCCCATAATTAGATCATAATTATCGATTAATTAATGTGTCTATTACTTTAATGTAGCAGCTGATTTAATTACCTGTATACTGCTCTATTATTATAGCTAAAGCTGCCCAGCGTTATGTTTTAAGTTGTGTATGTTATGTATATATATTTGAAAACCCGCAAAATAAGAAACTAGAGCTTTGATGTAAATAGTATGGAGTACAAAGTACAATATTTCCATCAAAAACATAGCGAAGTAGAACCTGAAAGCAGCAAAACACAAAAGTGCCTAAATGAAGTGCAAGTGCAGTGAGGAGTATTGGGGTGTAGTGAATTACTTATGATTAAACTATTGTGTTATATACATTTAGGAGCTGCTTGTTAGTAGCTACATTATTTGTGATTCAGGTACTGACCTGTGCATACATGGGAACTATCGCAGTAAACTTAGATGAGTGGCATTTTTGCTGCAGTTGGGGAAGAGGCAGGGTACACCCTGGACCAGTCTATTGCAGGTTCAACACTGGTGCAGAAATGCACAATGCAAACCAACAAAGGGAATCCCAAAAAGCAACAGGACATGTGCCTCACCATTCCAATGTGCTGTGTCCTGTGTGTATTTCAACTTTACCTGCTAACTTTTCTAAAGCACGCACGAAGCCGATCAGCTGCTGAAGGAGATCAGTGCCACTTGGATATAGTTTCTGATGAGAGAAAAATGCTGTCAAATGAATCAAATCACGTTAGTAAATAAATATGGTCCCACTTTGCTGACCTTGGTAAAGCTACAGGCTTTTTTGTGCCGCTGCAAGCATCAAGTGTTTCAATAAATCTATGGTCGCACTGCGAAGAAGGTTATGTAATTTTCTGCCAGAGGCAAACAAGAAAAGTGGTTATCTGGCACTGTGTCCATATCCATAAATTCACAGTACTAGTAAAAAATAATATATTCCCACCAGTTTTTGAATGAAACTGAGTGTGTGGTGTAATAGATTCTGATAACTTCTCAGAGATCTGCCAGCTTGAAATGGGCTCCATATGCTGCTGTGTATTCCCAGGTCTCGCAGCTCTCACGAGTATGAGTTCATAATGAAGCGGCGTCTGGAGGATCAGGAAACGGTTTTTGCGTCCCCGCAGCGGCGCCTCGCTGGCAACGCGGAGGGTTTCCAGCATCGTGTCCTGGCCCCTGCTCCAGCTCCAGCTGTGTATGAGGCCGTGTCTGACAACATGCAGCCCACAGCAGGCGTCCAGTACTCCGTCCCACAAGGATATCAGGTACACCCTGTTTGTCCAGTGAAGATTTGTTTGATTGTTTTGTTTGAAGAGCTAAAACTTGGTGTGAACACACAAACTTTTCTTTACTAAGTGCTCACAACTTATGCTCCAGTTTCCCCCACCAGTCAACTGTGGACTGTTGTGAATTTCAAGTAGGATTGAGTATTAAGATGAATTGCTGTGCACTCACTCTGTGTCAGTTCCTTCCTTCTGTGACAAAGTCACACAGGACTATTTGCTATACTTTTAATAAAATCTCTCTGCTTTCCCAGGTTCCCACCGTGGCCCAGAACAGTGGTGGGCATGGGCACACACCAAGCCCAGCTGTCCATGGGGGCGCCCACCACCACAGCCCAGCAGTGCAGTCCCATGGGCCCTCAGTGATGCCAGGGCACAGCCACACGGCTGCTCCTCAGTCCTCCGCACAGGGCCAGCAGCAATTCCAGAGACTCAAGGTCCATGAGCCAATTTTAGTTTTACAGTTGCAAACATTATCTCTGTTTAATGCCAAAGAGGTTAGGGGAAAGTAACAGATCGACATTAAATTAAAACTTTTACTGGAAATTGGTTTCTTTTTAAGCTATTTACTGTTGAGTTGATTGGTTATTCGTAGTTTAAGCACAACTTTTATTTAGTTAAATTTGCACCATGATCCCAATAAACAAATAGGATCCAGTTGGTTCAATATTGCTTTACATTGAAATATTTAAGTTAAAGTGTTTAGTAGTAAAGAAATTCAGATTTTCAAAATGTTTTATTCCCCTTGTCAAGGTCTAAAAGGCAGTCACGAGGTTACTGGCTGTCGTAGATTTATTTAAGTTAAGCACAACACATCAGTTGTGAAATGCAGTAAAAATAACAACCTGGCTCATAGCTGGTGCTGATATCAATGTTTGGGGTTTGTTTCCTTTCTTCGTCCGCCATCGTTACACTTAAGCATGAAATGGGATCACACATATTAAAAAAAAAAGAAATGGATGGGACAAAACATAAAAATATCATCTGACACCGACTATCAGCTGTTAAATCAGTGCATCTCCTGTTGTCTTGTTTTATTGCTATTACGATTTTTTTAAAACTGTGGTTCTTTTACTGTAAAACTCATTTAATATCAGAGACATTGCACTGTTACTGAAAAAATTAATGTAAAAAAAAAAAGAAAAGGTATGTGAAGCTGACTTTCCCTTCTCTCTCTAAGGTGGAAGATGCTTTGTCTTACTTGGATCAAGTGAAGCTGCAGTTTGGCAACCAGCCACAGGTCTACAATGACTTTTTAGACATAATGAAAGAGTTCAAGTCCCAAAGGTGAGGCCATTGTTTTGATTTGAGGTTGTAGCTTCAAAAGTTGACCAACTTTCTAGACCAAATTGTAAATTTTATCATATTACCTACAGGAGCAGAAGGATAAACAAATAATAGATGGTGGGGATGCATCCATCTAGCGTTTACCTTGAATCTGATAGTAGTTTTTCAAATAAATAAGTTGCAATCATTACTGTGAGGAAGAGTGGTAATCTTTTTCTTTTTTATAGGTGTAAGACATCAGACTCAGTATAACCATTGTAAAAAATAAATACATCCAAGCAATACATTTGCTGGATTGTTGGTATTAAATACAGGAAAAATTTATCGGTGTTATTCATCTAATTTTTTTTTGCACCAGGTTGTTGTTTTTTTTTTTTTTTTTAGCTCAGTGAGTCGTAAATACTGCTACCAATCACAGTCGCTACTTTCTCCTTTTTCGTCCTCCTCACACATGTCGTTTCTAAAGAGTGAAACAGGCTGTTATTTAACGAGTTGCGGGCGACGCGTTATGTTAGCCTAAGTATAATAAAAGCTTCGCAACACGTGTTAAACCAAACCAACGACCCTACCGCTTCAACCTTATATAACGCGTCTCTGACCGAGGAAACGGAGAGGGAAAGTGAGCGGAAGTAGCATCTTCGTTGGCGGATCTTTTTAGTCATGTCATTTCACTTTGGACACAGTTTGCAGTTAAGTAAAAAGAAATAAAAGTAAAAATAATAATTTGGCAAGCATACAAACAGAAGGTATTGTGTGGCAGGCGTGAAATACCTCCACATTTCTGCTGCTTAGTTTAACTTAGCTCGAGTTAGCTTCTTTCATGCTACGTTAGCTCTATAGCTAGCTGCTGCTGTCGTGTGGCGATGTAAAGGGAAAAACACGTAGCTTAAGTAATTGGATCGGCACTATTATTATGTAATCAGAATGATTCCCTTGTATCCCTATACGTGAAACGTTTTTGGCCAGTCTTTCACTTTACTTTACACCTCCTTAAAACCAGTTAGCATATTTTCACACCGATTTAGTCAACAAGCAACTGGGGGCATGCAACAAGTCTGTCATAGCTAGCGGCCGCAAAGATGCATTTATCCTGAGATTGTTTAAAGTTGTAAAAGTACGCATTGCCCTGTGTACCTGAGATGTCAGCAGGTTTTAAATGTACTCCCAGTCGCCTCCCAGGTATAACAGGATTTAAAGTCATTTTTTCTGCTTCTGTGTTTGCAGTATTGACACTCCTGGAGTCATCAGCAGAGTGTCGCAGCTCTTCAAAGGTCATCCTGATCTCATCATGGGCTTCAACACCTTCCTGCCACCGGGCTACAAGATCGAAGTCCAGACCAACGATCTGGTCAATGTGACAACGCCTGGTCAGATCCACCACATCACCCCGCATGGCATTTCAGTTCAGAACATCCCCATAACAGGAGCAACTACCCAACATCAGTCTCAGCTCCCATCTGCTGCAACCACCACTGCTCCACCCCTTGTACCGCAGCCCACCCCTGCCAAGATCAGCAAGGTGAGAACCAAATGTTGAGCAGAAACTGAATATTGTTTGGTTCAAGGTTTAAAAAAAACAAAAAGTTTTGTTGTGAAGCATGTGTTTCAGTACACTTAAAATCTTTATTGTTTTAGCCTCTTCAGCCCCAGGCATTAACACCAAGCAGCCAGAGCAATCCGTCCATCCCTGCCTACACCTCCCCCCGCTCCCCACCCATGCAGCTCCACCCACCACTCAGCGGGACCCCCACTGGCCCACCCATGCAGAACAACCAGCCTGTTGAATTCAACCACGCCATCAACTACGTCAACAAGATCAAAAACCGCTTCCAGGGCCAGCCTGACATTTACAAAGCCTTCTTGGAGATCCTCCATACCTACCAGGTCAGTGGTGAAAAATGAAACCAAAAGTGAAACTCTGAGCTTAAAATTTGAATTCAATTTAAAATTAGGCTGAGGATATCTTTTAAAGGGGACCTACTGTGCTCATTTCCAGCTCCCTTTCAGCTGTAGATGTGTACTGTCACTGGGGGCAGTGTCAAAATATGTGGAACAGCTAATGTTGTTTGTGCTGTTGCTGGTCCTTTAGCTTTTGCCACAGAGAACACAGAAACGTCCTCTCTTATGGCTCACAGGGAAGCCTGAAACAATATATATGACTGGGAGGGGCAGAATAGATGGACTTTTAATTTATCTCGTGCGTGTGTTTTACTCCACCCACAGAAGGAGCAGCGTAATGCCAAGGAGGCCGGAGGGAACTACACACCAGCTCTGACTGAACAGGAGGTTTACGCTCAGGTGGCCAGGCTCTTCAAGAACCAAGAGGATCTGCTCTCTGAGTTTGGGCAGTTTCTGCCTGATGCCAACAGTTCAGTGGTGAGTAGAATCCAGACCTTAGCTATACCACCTTCTGCTCATGAGTGCAGATTTACTCGAGGTACCTTAAACAGGAAGTTAAAATGTATTCATTAAAATCTGCATTTGCGCCCCCCCCCAAAAAAAAGCCTCTGAGCTGTCATATTCGTGTACCCTTTTCTTAATCAGCGTTTTTTGAATTCTTCATAGCTATTAAATAAGACCACTGCCGAGAAAGCAGAGTCCGTACGGAACGACCACGGTGGTACTGCCAAAAAGCTGCAGCTCAACAACAAGCAGAGGCCCAGTCAGAACGGCTGCCAGATCCGTCGCCATCCCACACCAGGTGCCACACCACCTGTCAAGGTACATTCATTCTCACGCTGCTAAAGTTACACTCAAGCCCTGTTTTTTATTTTTATTTATTTCAATGTTTTATGTCAGGTCTTAGATCGTTTTATAATTATTGTACCTGTGTGTCTTGAATGCTATTTTGGGAATGCTGCAGAAGAAGCCGAAGTTACTGAATTTGAAAGATTCCTCGGTGGCAGAGGCCAGCAAGCATGGAGTCGGCACAGAATCTCTGTTCTTTGAGAAGGTGAGTTTGTATTTTAGTTTGTTAGCTTAAATAAGAGAAAAGGCAAACAAAAACTAAGTGATTGAAATTTTTAGAAAAGACAATAGTCTCACTTGATTTTTAGAAAGTCATCTTCTTTCTGTGTGTCTTCCTTCACTACATCCATGAATCTTCTCTGTGGTCTTTCTCATTTCCTCCTGTTTTCAGCTCCATCTGCGACATCCTTTGTCCAGTAAATCCACTACTTTGTCTCCAAACCGCTCAACCTGAACTGTACTTGTGACGTCGTCATTTCCAATCTTGTCCTTTTCTGATCACTCCTAAAGAAAATCTTAGCATCTTCCAAGTCTGCTTCCTCCAGCTCAGCCTCCTGTCTTTTTGTTTGTTTCCAAACCATACATCACAGTAGGTTTTTGTAAACCTACTCTCACTCTTGCTATCCTTCTGTCACAAATCACTCCTGACACTTGTCTCCACCCACTTCTCTTCACCTCTTCTTCATCCCACTTTTGTGCAACTTGCCTTCAAAACAGCAGTGTTTTATTGATTTTGTTCTCACACAAGTGAATTCCTTTGACAGTTGTTTGGGGGGAAAGAAAATGTTCCTTAATCACGGAGTAACAAAAACATTTTTTTATCTTTGTAATTCCTAACTTTATTTTCGAGCCGCAGTTGATTCAAAGAACATGGGGTATTTATTAGTTGTTCTGTTTGTTGTCAAAAACTTGAATTATGCTTAAGACTTAAGCAGAAGTGCGTGTGTGTGTGTGTGTGTGTGTGTGTGTGTGTGTGTGTGTGTGTGTGTGTGTGTGTGTTTGTAAAACATTTTTTTTATTTTATTTTTTATTTTATATATTTTAGGTGCGCAAAGCCTTGCGAAGTGCAGAGGCCTATGACAACTTCTTGCGGTGTCTGGTCATCTTTAACCAGGAGGTGATTTCCAGGGCTGAACTGGTGCAGCTGGTGCTGCCATTTTTAGGGTGAGTAACTCCGTCTTGGATGACATGAGAAGACTGCCGTAGGAAAAAAAAAAACTTATAGATTTTTAATTTTTTTTTGTCCTTGTTTTTCTGTGAAACAGAAAATTCCCCGAGCTGTTCAACTGGTTCAAAAACTTCCTGGGGTATCGTGAAATGTCCCACATTGAAACGTACCCCAAGGAGCGGGCTACCGAGGGCATCGCCATGGAGATTGACTATGCTTCCTGTAAGAGACTAGGCTCCAGTTATAGAGCCCTGCCCAAAAGCTACCAGCAGCCCAAGTGTACGGGCAGAACTCCACTTTGTAAAGAGGTGAGAGAGCAGACATCCAGGGGTCATAAAGCTACCGAGTATTTCTTTAGTTCTAACTACTGATGACTGTAACACTTTTCTGTACTTTTTTGTAAAGAAATATTTAATGTGGTGGATACTGATGGACATTTGCATATAAATGTATAAGATTACTTATTGCTTCCAGCTCAGTATTTTTAATTTTGTATCTAACTAGAGTAGCTTTGCATGATTGAGCTTTATCTTATACTGGATGGCGTGGCTCCTCAGTTCATCCTCTGTCTGAAACAAGCTGTTGTAGCTCACTTATCACTTCTTCATGGCTGATTGGTTGTTACTTGCAAACAGAAGATTTGTACAGCAGGTGGGAGGGGCTTCTGTGCTCACAGCCAGAGCTGTATGCATTAGATGACTTTAAGTTATCTGCTCTCATTGATATCATACGGGGG